>CAEGAE010081673.1:0-31265 GCA_903067095.1 Girardinus metallicus | reverse complement strand
GGATAGACTGAACACGGCGGGCGGCTGAGTAGTTGATGCTTACAGTGTAAGTGTAGCTTTACGGACGAACCGCACAATAACTTTCATATCATCCCAGTCTGAACAAACGGATGGCGGAGCGCATCGCGGCGGTACATGGCTGGTCGATGAGTTTCTGAATTACTCGATTACTAAAATATTCGTTTACAACAGCCCTAGTTCTAACCTGAAAACTCTAATTTATTCAACTCTTGGAGGTTTGACAAAATCAATAAAAAGTTAACACAACTTACTTCGGTACGTTTATCTTTCACAAACACACACATTTAGGTTCAAAAATTAAAACCCGCTAAATTTATTTGACTTAAAGAGTAGAAGACAGTAGACACAACTAAATGACTAAATGTTTTACAGAACAGTGAGTCAATATACCAAGTTTGGCTCCCAGGAGTCAGCGGCCACGCATCGGTCTATACACCACAAGAAGTCATCCTCCGATTCTCCTTTCCAGGCAAACACCGAGATTCCTGATGAACACCGAGGCACAAAGAGGGTGAGGTCATGAAGTGACAAAACAGAGGGTTGGTGTAACTGGGGTTCACCTCCTTCAGCCAGAGCTGCAGCCACCGCATTCTGAGTGGAGAAGATGTTGCAAGCGGCCCATCGACACTGAGCCCCCAACGCTGCCAGAGTCTCAATTAACACCTAAACAACGACACACCGACGTGGTTATTGCATATTTTACTGGATTCAATCATTTAAATGCTTTTTTTAAAACCCTACATGTCCTACATTTAAAAAGTCAGACTGGATATTTTTGCTTATTTTAATTCTTTAAATGTCCTGTGAGTAAATATATTTGCTCATTTATCCATAACAACTGGAATTTTCAATATCAGGCAGTTATTTTTCGCAATTTACCGTCTATTAAAAGAGTTAATCTGGGCGTGAAGTTAATCTGCCCCTCAGATTGACTTCACTCCCTGCAACGGCTGGGGTGAAATCACCGTAATAACCCGATATTGGCTGGAAAGCGCAACGTCTCCCCCTTTCAGAAACCCTGGGAATTTTTCAGATAGCGCAAAGTGTGGCGGAATTACGGTAATGCAAATTTGGCTGGATCGATGGTGCTCCGTTTAGGACTTAAAGGTTTAAAATGAATTTACTGATTTAAGCTTAAATAATAAAACACAAAATGATTTATTTCTGTTTCAACACATTACATCTAGGAGTAATTCCTTTTTCTGCATTCATTTTACACAAAATAAGTTTGATACAAAAATGTATCCAAATCAACCTGGCTGTAGTGAATTATTGTTTGATTATCAAATAATAAAATAACACATAAACCACAGAAGTTGAGCTCAATTTAACTAGTTTTACCCAAAGTTTGATTACTGCCTGGCTTGTAGAATAAAAAAGTCACCTAATTATAACCCGTCTAACAGCAGGAAGTAAGATACAAACAAGTAAAGTAAAGAACAGAAATCTTTTGTGCATACAATGTGTAGTCACCTCACTTTCTAACAAAAACAATACAAGGATGAAGCATTCAATCAGATGAAGGTTTTCTGTTCACCAAAGAATCATCTTTGCACTGCAGAAGTGCTGATTTATGTTGTTAAACTTACAGGAATAAAGTCTGAAGGGCGAAAAAGCAACAGTGTAGAATATCTAAATTCAATTCAAAATGACAATATCCAAAAAATTCAGTATAAACTCTCTCGCATTTTTATGTTTGCAAATTCAGCCTGCTGTGGGATTTTCTGAACAAATGTGAAAGTTTTACTGGACTAAATGAAACCCGCTAAAGCAGTTAAACTGCTGAACAATTAAGTCCATTGCAGTTTGTGCTGGACTGACCGCTGTCTGTGCAGTGATGTGTGTGCATCCCATGACTTTGGCTCCAGCCAGTGGTTTCTCTCCACCTGCTCTTTTCCTCAGGATCATCAGAGCCGGCATTCCTGAAGTTCGGGACACATGAATATTCACAAAGAACTCTGTTCCCGTTTTCCATTTGAGTAACTTTTTCTGAAATGATGAATGAGGGCTGCATGAAATGTATTTGTTGCACCTTGCTGAGCGATGTCTATTTCTTTGCGCCCAAAAGCAGCCTGCTTGATGTTTTTGATGCAGAAGTCCGTCAGGCCCTTGGAGGTCTTCTGCTGCTTCTCTTGGGGAGGGGATTCATCTTCAGAGCTTACGCTGCTCACTGCATTGCAGAAATAAGACAAAAAAACTCTAAAAGAGTCACCTCAACACCGAGTCACAAGGTTTACCCAGGATTTGATTTCCCTTAGATTATAGCTTTTTAATCTGACCTCAGCTTGTTGAAGACTTTGAAGTCTATACAAATCCTGGCAGTGACTGACACATCTGAGAACGGTGATAAGTGGCAAACTGGAGGGATTCATTTTATCAAACGATCTTTTCTTTTAAAGTTAATCTGAAGGAGAAGCTAATCCTCGGGGCATCAGTTTCCAAGTGAAGGATGTGGGGTCAGACCTGAACTGAAGCTGTCTGCAGACGACTGGGAGACGGAGTGAGACAGAGGCCGAGGTCCAGCCTTGGTGGGAAGCTTGTTGAATTCCTCTTGCTGGTCATTGAGCTGAATTTGCTGCAATTAAAGAGAACAAAAGACACAGGCAAATGAAATAATCTAGGGTTTAAAAAGACATAAAAACATCCACAGGTCACGTAAAGACTGTAATCAGTAAATTAGCACAACCTCATTAACATTAGCTGTTTCCGCTCACCATCCACTGTGCATGCTTAAATGCTGAGCTGCTGTGACATGAATCCCACCTGGCCATGTCCCCTCTCTGCCTGATCCTGAAGCTCAAACATTTACTATTCCTCTCCTTATTTCCCCTCGTTCCAGTATTCATCTCGCCTCACGGTGCAGACTTTTAAGCACTCTTCATCACAGACACACCCACCTTCAAAAACTTAAGTCAGGGTCACATGTTTTAGAGAATTACGGTGGAGTTCAGCTGGAAACTCTGCAGTCAGAAGGAATTAGCATTTTCTCTGAATGCAAAAATAGGTAAAAAAAAAACCCAACAGTGTTCAACTTAAAAATCCACTCGAAAGTAACATGAGTTAAGGATTCACACTGTCCCAAGAGGAGACTGAAGCAGAGAGAAAACCTGCTTCAAAACAAGACCTGGACAGCTACAGTGCAGATCTATGATGTGAGTTTTCCTTACAGATAAAAATGCATTTTGTTCATGAGTTATTTTGTTTAGAACAGTATGAAGTCTTTCTGATCTCGCTGCTCTTACTCCTCTGTATTGTTTGCTTTTCCCCACATTCTCTTTGTGGTATTTGTGAACCCTTCCCACCTTCTGTATTATTCTAAATCATGTTCTTTGAGATTCTTAGAACCTCTTTGCGATTTCCCATCATCTGCCTTCTCAGTATTTTATTCTCAGTTTGTGTTGTTGTACCTGAACACTCCATCCTCCTCCATGGAAACATCAGTACTATTCAAAGTTTGAATACATTTTCCCATGTCTGCAGTTGAAGCAAGGCAAAAGACAAACAAGACTGGATGATTTTAACTCCCAAAACATGCAAGAGAACCAGGGCTGACATTAAATGTGAAGAACTCCCTGGTGATAATCTGCTGTAAGACGTGTAATCATGAAGAGCACTGTCAAATTTATTTTAAATATAAAACCATGGTTTACCCTCGTCTGATGTTGTCCTCAAATAAAAAAACAAAAGACACAGCAGAGTTACAAAATTTACACCATGCATGAATGAAAAGAATTTATTTAATGCATGGTGTAAAATCTGAATTTAACTTCTTCGCTGCTGCGCTAAAATCAAAGTTAAGGAGAGTTCCTTAGACATGCTGCGGGAAGACACATGTTCTCCTGAATATCTCCCCGATTAATGTCCCCTGAAAACACTGGACTCTTGTTGAGCTACCGCTTAATCTTTAGCACAGAAAGACATTAAGCTGTGACTTGGAGCAGCTTCAACATTAACCTAATGATCCAGAAATAAAGAACGGCTTGAATTCAGGCCAGCTTCTGTAAAAGAACTGGAGATTCTTTAGCTCAAAATACCTCAAAGTGAAACAGTAATTTTACATTAATTCATTTCAGACACTCAATAATAATTCTGAGGTGTTTTATATATATATATAAAAAACACAACAACAAACACTCAGACAGCTTATGAATCTGTCCTATTTGAAGCCCTGACCCTCCGTGAGAAGAACAAGAAGAAGCTGTGGTACCTTGATACAGATGGACTGCACTGTCTCCTTCTCCTTTGCTTTAGAAACGTTCACTAGGTTGTACACTTTCTTCATGTTGTGCCGAGCGCTCCCACTGTGACACTGAACAACCCCACAGAGCTGCAAGCCGACACCGCGAAACTTTTCAGAGACAAAACTTTACGTCACGCCCACGCCCAACAGGTGACAGAGGACAGAGGGAATAAATAATGAACTCTTTGTCGACTCTAAGCAGAGGACGCTCAGGAAAAGATGAGGGGCACTGTTAGCGTGAGGCCACGGATGAATAAGATTATGTTCCTTGGAGAGAACTCTGCTCTCGGCGGACAAAGAGGCGACAGAGAGATGGTCGTGGACAGGCTGGGACTGTAAGGCTGAGGGAAACGGGACAAAGGAACCAGCCAAGTGAAAAAAAAACCACAAACTGTTGTTGCATTCAGGAACAAACAGAATACCTGCTACTTTATTTATTTACTCTAAATGATACTGAAGAGCTTAAATTGTTTTGTACCACATGTTTGAAGCTGTTGTGGATCTTAAATTAATGAAGAACGTAGATTTGGACTTTTTTTAAACGACTTAATGATGAGATGTTGAGATTTTTGAGGTCATTTTACTTACATCTCCTTATTGTTTAGTAGAAAGGTCTTTAAACCGTATGACTTTGGTATCCTTCAACAAGTCTCTCACACTAATTTTATGGAGATTTGCTCCATTCCTCCTGACATGGCAGGTTTGCAGCCCATCTTGCTAACATGCATTTTCTCCTTTGCCTACAATCGCTCTTATTCCTGAAAATGATGTCTTGCCCAGGGCATGCCACCCTCACTAGAGCTGTGAAACATTTGGTTTAGACTGAATTCCCCATAGAGGGATACAGATTAGTGTTCCTCCCTTTCTTAACGTAAAATCTTGGCATGCAATTCATTGCAATCTAAGGGAATGTAAATAAAATTTAAATTTTAATGTGCCACCCTTCTATTGTCCCTAAGACAGAAAATGTAGACACGGCCCTGTGTCTACAGCAGATACTCTGCTCTCGACGGAGTGTCTTCACCATTCAGCCATTCATTTTTGTTGGATGCTCAGGGTCATTGTCCATTTAGTCGACCTTTTGTCTAACAGTTTTACTTCCTGCCTGATGTTGCTTCATCATTCCCACCTTCTGTTTCATGTAGCGCACCAGTGCCTCTTACAGAAAACACAGAACATGAAGTTGTCAAACCTCATATGTCCTCATTTGGATGATGCTCTAAAGAGGATGATTCCTCTTTGTTTCTCCAAATGCAACAAGCCTCATTTTAGCAAAACACTTCAATTAGACCACAATACAAGTCTCCATCTGCTCATTTGCAAACTATTTTACATTTTCATATGGCTTTTGGAATAATCGGTCTTTCTGCCTAAAGCGGATCAGGACTTGTTTCACACTCTCTCACCAGCCTCACCCATTTTCTTCCATTAGGTCTTTTGTTTTTTGTTCTGGGGTTTATATGCCTTTTTATTACCAAATCATGTTTATCTCTGGCTCACAAAACGCATCTCCTTCCTGAACTGCATGATGGTTAGTTTTTGTGTATACGTAAACTTCGTCTGAGTTTGATAATACAAAAAGGAAGTACTGTGTTTAAGGTGTTGACATAATATGAGAGGCCGTTTAGGACAAAAAGTAGGTTTTGTCTCTCACGTACTACTAAAGACTCATACACACACACACACACAGACAATATTAAAATTGCACATATATACTATTAAAATGTCACACACACATACAATTTTTCTCTCACACACACACAAAATACTAAATTGCGCATATCACACATACACACACAAAGCATACAGACGTACTATTCTGAATGATAGGTCGAAAATGTATGTGTGTGAACTAACACTAGGCTGAATGAATGACTGAATGAATGAATGAATGGGGATGAGACTTGTATTTTTTTGTGTGAGAGATTTGTAGTTGTCTGTGTGAGAGACTCGTTGTTTTTATGTGTGAGACATTTTTGTATGTGTGAGTTGTCACGGAAGAGGAGGGGCATCATTTGGAGATCAGATCGCGCATGCGTGGATACCACAGTGACGTCAGCTTCAAGTTGAATACTGGAGCTCCACGGTGTAAGCGGCGTTTAGCTCAAGGTTGATCCGATTTATGAACGCAAATTTCGGCCAGCCGTTCTCTCCAGCTCCCTCTTCAAGCGCTCGGAGGTTCTAAGTAAGTGAACCTTGAGGTTCTAAGTAAGTGAACCTCCCAGCGCTTGAGGAGGGAGCGGTAGAGAACGGCTGGCGGAATTAGCATTCATAAATCGGATCAACCTTAAGCTAAAAGCCGCTCACACCGTGGAGCTCCAGTATCCAACTTGAAGCTAACTTCACTGTCGTATCAACTCATGCGCGATCTGATCTCCAAATGATGCCCCGCCTCTTCCGTGACAACTCACACATACAAAAATGTCTCACACATACAAACTTCAAATCTCTCACACAAAAAAATACAAGTCTCATCCCCATTCATTCATTCAGTCATTCATTCAGCCTAGTGTTAGTTCACACACATACATTTTCGACCTATCATTCAGAATAGTATGTCTGTATGCTTTGTGTGTATGTGTGTGTATATGTGCAATTTTAGTCTTGTGTGTGTGTGAGAGAGAAAAAAAAAGCATGCACGTGCAAAATTTTATTAGTTTATATGTGCAATCTTAGTCTTTTATGTGTGTGTGTGAGAAAAGAAAATTGCATGTGTGTGTGATGATATTTTAATAGTGTAAATGCACATTTTTAGTATTTTTGTGTGTGTGAGAGACAAAACATAGTTTTTGTCCTAAATGGCCCCTCATACCATAAAATACATTCACAGGATTACTTCCATTCAATTAAAATATTGTGAACTGATCTATAAGCAGACATAATCAAGAGCATCATGAGCTGGGATTTTCTAATTTTTTAATGCATCTAAACCTCTAAATTTGAAGAATTTAGTATTCAGATTTAATATCACACATTAATAAGATTATGGATCTTTTTATTGGCATAGGAACTCTTGTAGCCCCATCATGACAAGATCCAAACCCTTTTGTCATTTTTTCTAATAAAGCATTAAAAATAATTTCTTTCATTTGATTTGTACTCTCAACACCTGTGAAAAGTCTCGAATGAGTCCTTTCTTATCAGAGAGTGAGTGATGCATGTGGTGAAACATTTCTAGAGGCCTGCAGCATGCGTCTGAAATCATTAACTGCCTGAGTAGATGCAGATCCACGCTCCCTGCATGAGGAGTGTGATTACAGGAGCACGTTATGTTCTACACTACTGTATTAAAAGCAGGCAGTAAAAAAAGCTCTTTGCTCACCATGTTTGTCTTCAAAGCCTCAGCCACGCTGGCTTTCGGCCCCAGTTCGGACGGTTCTGCCTTGTCTCTGTCACGAGGCGTCCACCTGCTCTCTGCTGCCTTCAGCATCCTCAGCAGAGTTGGGCTGCATTTTACTGCTCTGTCTTTGGCAGCTTCTTCTGTGTCCTCCTCTTCCTCTTCAGCTCTCTCCTCTGTGTACGGTTCTGGAAAGTATTCGGGTATTGCCAGGTCCTCCCAGGAGCCGCCGATCTGGCTCTTTTCCTTCGCCATTACCCCTGTGCTCTGCTGGAATGAAGTGACTTAGGTTTGCTTGCCCTCCATCCTCTACCCACATCATATTTCCTGACAGACATGTGTTAACCCCAAACAGCAGCACTGTCTGGTCACTTTGACAAACTATAGAGCAAATAATTGGTCCTTGATGTAGTGTGTACAGGGTAAATACTGATCTGAGTCCTCTTACAGAAAAGTATAGCTTTGATTAGTATAATCGTGTTATGAGTAATCGTGTCTTACTCATAACAAAACTAAGCTGTAGACGCAGCGACCCTTAATGGTTCTGTTCACATTTGAACTGACAGATCTTTGGTTGTTCTCTCTCTGGACTTGCAGAGCTACTTCTTATTCCAGAGTTGATGTTGGTAACATTGGCACCAAATACAATAGGAGTGGAAAGACTGGAGCCACATGGACAGAGGGAAGCATCAAAAACAAACAGGTATGGTGACTTTTGCTTACAATAAACCCCAAAAGCATCAATAGAGGTCCCATGCTGATCGGCTGTCACACAAACACAAAACACCAAGATTGGAAGATTAGAAGGTGCTGGCTCAACATGTACTGATTAATATGACAGCCTTAAGCGGACACATAATAGTTGATATTATTAAACTTCGAAGCTTTTGTCAGTAAAAGTATGCCTTGTAGCTCATGCAAAGCTTTGCAAAATTATCTACAACCCTTAAACTTCACATTTGTCTTAATCCAACCATGAACTTCAATTCTTTTTATTAGAATAGTGATTGACCAAAAGTAGGTGGCGCTCTTCTGTGAAGTGATTCTGGTTGCATGTTTTGGGTTGTTGTTTATCTTATAAACCAAGTTTGAAGTCTTTACCAACTTCTAACAGGTTTACTTTCAGGATTACATCATTAACTCTAAGCAACGGTTCACCAGGTGAAAAGTGTGAATGTAAGAAATTTAAATTGTGGTTTCATTGACCAGGGCTCCTCCAGTCAGACGTTTGTTGTGTTTCCTGTGTGGCTTGTGACAAAAGACTTCTAACAACTTTCTTTCAACTTTGGCTGTTTTTTCTTACCACTCCACTATGAAGTCCACATTTTCAATAGATCTTGTGTCAGAACAGATTCCACTTGAGTTCTGGATCTGTGTTGAGGATTTTTTTTATTTGAATTGATATCCCTTATTTTTAGCGCTGCAACAGGACAAAGCAGCCCAAATTTTAATTTTCAGGCCTCCATTATTTAGCTTATGAGGGCAAAAGTATCAATGACACAGCTTCAAATCCACTAGAGGGCACAACAGTTCCTTTCCCACCGTTTACCTCCAGAACTTAAACTTGGAAGATTATGAAGCTGCTTATGATGTCCAACCAGACCAGCTAACTTTCATTTCTAAACCAATACAGGTCACAAGACTCAAATGTCTGTAGTCAGTGTACACATTTAAACGTTAACAACATTGCAATCGATGGACTCCACAGGCGAACGGGGACAAAATAAGATTCTCACAATAAGACTTCACAGAGCTAAAAAAAACTTTTGGGAATTAAAAACGGTAGCAGGTCTTTGTTAAAGTATAATAAAGTACACACAACATTTTTCATGGTTTAAAAGAAAGTGCACAGGAACCAACAGAATCCATTTTGGCCGTTTCAGCTTTCGCCTTTATTTTCATTAAAGGAGTCCATGAGTTCCAGCTCCATTCTAGGTGGAAAATCATCGTCCCCGAATGTTCTTGTACTGGCACAGGAGAAGGTGCTTGAAGGTGATCTTGAAGGTGTCGTTGCTGAGGGCGTAGCAGGCGGGGTTGACGGTGCTGTTGACGTAGCAGAGCCAGTACAATGTGCTCCACAGTGTTTTTGGGACGCAGTCGTTGCAGAGTGTGTAGACAAGGACCATCATGTTGTACGGCGTCCATGTGATGATAAAAGCAACCATTACGGCCACGATGGTGCGCGTCACTTTTTTCTCCCTGACAGTACTACACCTCCTTCTCCACTTTTCCAGAATTCGCATGCTCACATTACAATCAGAAACCTGAGGGGCGAGAGGAGAAGATGAAGGTTTCCATGTTGACTATTTTTAGGTTCTAAAGTTGTTTGTTTTTCGTTTAACATATTATGAATAATAATTGTTCCTATTCGAACAAATGTCAAGTATTTACAAATGAAGACTATTAAAAAAGGTTTAGAGGCTAATTACTTACTGTATGAGATTTTAACTCATTTTTTTACTGCAAATTTTAACTTGAATCTCTAAACACATACTACAATTTTAGAAATTATTTTATAGTTGCGACTTGGCAGTGTAAACTGAGCAAAACCAGCCAAAGTAGAATGCTAATATTATAAGAGACCACTAATATGGAAATTTAACATTTGTTTATTCAGAATAACAACGACTAAATGGTTTCAGCATAGATCAATTCAAGGACTTTAAATTGTTTACCATTTAAGTTTAAGATTTTAAGGAGCTGGTGCAAAGAACAATCTTCATAGTTGGACTGTTTTGTTACGACTGCTACTACGTGATGCTATGAATTTAATCTTTGAGTCTGAGTTCTGTTGGTTCACAAACTCAGTAAACTACAATTACAACTCTGATTGCTTCTAAGGTTGACCACTTAAACTACACCTCCTCTCTCAGATTTCTCTAAATCGATAGCTGAATTCTGTTAAGATGGTATCTGTGCTGGCATTTTACTCACATTTGAACTGCTTCTTAATACGTTAGGTTCTTTGGAAGCCGAAGTTTTGACACTCTCCGACGCGGAGTCCGTCTGGTCTGCCTGCGATTCACTGAAGAGTCCAGTTACACAGCACTGCTGCAACATTTCCTTCTCCTTCCCAGCTGCAGCCTCCTCCTTCTCTTGTTTGGTTGTGAGCCCTTCCCCTTGGACGAAGGAGAACATTTCTGATAAACTTGTACCTGAAGGTCTCCTGCTGTTCCTCCTCATGCTGTCGTAGCTGGTCTTCATGATCCGCCAGTATAGGTAGGCCATGATGCTCAACGGCAGGTAGAAACCTATGATGGAAGCCACGAACGTCACCCATGGGTAGGAGAAGAACTGGCAGTGGCATTGAGTAGAGGGCACAGATCTCCTTCCTACAATGAGCTGCCAGAACAAGATTAAGGGAATCCAGGGGATGATGGACAGGATCCAGGCCGCAGCGATCATCATCCCGGCCATCTTGGTGCTGCGACGTGCTGGGTAGGTCATGGGTTTGGTGACACAGAAGTACCGGTCAAAGCATATGAGGAGCAGGTTCAGGACTGAGGCGTTGCCGACAACATAATCAGCAGTCAACCAAAGGTCACACTCCACCTCTCCCAGAGGCCAGTAGTCAATCACAATGTAAACGGCATAAAAGTTCATGGAGCAGAACCCAATAAAAAGGTCTGCACAGGCCAAGCTGAACAGGAAGTAGTTGTTGACGGTCTGCAGGTTCTTGTTTACCTTTAAAGGAACGACACGGAGCAGGCTGTCAGATCCTAATCTTTTTTGTGCAGTATGATGTATGTTCTCTCGCTCATATTAGATTGTCCTTCTACACAGGAGAACACGCTGTAGTCTTATCTCTAAGTCTGGTTATGTTTTCAAAGTGTGCAGGAATGGATGCTTGAGTCAAACTCATTAATTATGAAAAATTTAAAAAAGGAAGACCCCAACCTTTATGGCGACCATGACCAGGATGTTCCCGATGACAGTGATAAGACTAAGGGTTCCAGCTGCCAGCAGGATGAGCACTATCTCCACTACTGTGTATGGGCTCTTTGCAAAGAGGCCGGTGTGACTGCCACCAGTCATGTTAACGATGGAAGACGCATTCGCAGTCTCCATCTTGTCTGATGTCGCTCTCAGAGAGATTTCAGGCTTCAGTCATTTCTGTACAATCCCTGGTAATGACAGAGATTGTGAGGGAAATAAATCATTGCTTTTAGGCGTGTTTTCCTTCATGTTCTGTCTTGTTTGTTTTCACAGGTCATTATGTGTTACACTCGGTTTATAAACAACCTGCGGGCTTCGGGAGTGTTTCAACAAGCAAGGCGCAGCAAGCAAAATGCACAGGTGTGACAGGAACAAAGGCCGAAACCGGTGTGTTTACTAGGCCGCACTTACATGAGGCACACCAAAATAAAACTGGATTAAAAAACGGCATACTGTGAAACAAGCTGTTTTAATTGAGTTATGAAAGACTATGCGGCGTACAAACATATTTCCACTGGCGCGACCCACATGTAACATCAAGGCACTCATGGTGTTGTTTGATGACATGCATAAAAGCTTCTGCATAAAAAAAACAGAGACGCTTCCATTAATACATTTCTACAGGACTGATTTTACTGTTTTAAATCAACATACAATAATTAGGTCTCTTCTACTCTGTGAACTATCACTACAGATGTTGTTGAGCTAGAAAAAGCAGCAGGAATAGGGATGTAGCCTATAAGCAATTATAATTATGTTTTGTATACTGATCAGAAAATCTAAATTAGTTTAGTCCAGTGGGTTGTTGCTTGCTGCTAAAACCCTGTAAGTGACTCCATTAAGTCTCACGAGAAGATTGTACTGTACCTGAGAGACGTTTTCTTCCTGCTCTTACAGCCACATGAAACTTCATTACAGGGTCTCTAACTTCATCACTCACTCATCAAAGATCGGTTTTGGGACGATTCTGTCGCAGATAAAATGAGTTGTTTAGATAACAGGACAGAGAAATATTTTGGGAATTTAGTGCTTTGGAGTCTAGAGTTGTACTGCACATGTACATACATAATCTGCTTATGGATGTACTAAGCTGGTTCTAAAGTTAATGACGTACAATTTATAAAAGCAACTTTGTAACTTTGCACAAAGTTACAAAAGCACTACTTGTTTTAAATAATATTTAATTTTCTCTTAGAATGACCATTCATTAATCTCCATGGATTTATTTTTTTGCTTTTTTAAATGTATTCATTTCATTTGCACATGAGTGATGTAAAGTCAATTTACCATCTACACATATGTATTTATTTTAATGAATGTGTATTTTGCAAACATTGTACGTTATATAAATCATAGGCGCACATCAGGTGAATTGTAATGATATTTTGGGATTTTTAAGAATATAAACAATATTAAATAATTTGAAAATAAAGAAGTAATTCTGGTGTGGAGGGCAACATGGAGCCACTGACCAAGGGACGTATTAAACCTGTCTTCATCTGTTGGTATCATCAGTTTATACACGTTTATGCACAGGACTACCTATTAACACACTGTAATTTCCAACACCGAAAAAACTTTTTTATGTGTGTACATAACATAATCAGGCAATGGTTTACAGCCCACAACAGGATGCTGATGGAGTTCCTCTCACCCCGCTCTTTATTCAAATTGCTTCTTCTGGTTCCTGGACACAGGCACTATTCCCAATCATGACCCTGAAAGGATAAAATGACCTGTACAATGGATGCATGGGTAGGTGGAGAGAGCTATTCAAATAAATCTAGCCCTACAGAAACTAATATTTGCACCCTAAACATAACAAATGGTTGTGCTAGCCTAAGCAATAACAGCCTTTTATTTTTTTTTTTTTTTTTTTTTTGCAATGACTGGCTAATCCGTCAACATACTTATGTAGAAAGTTTAACTTACTGTTTTAAACTAATGTATAACTGGCTAGAAGTCTAGCTGAACAATCACTGACACCAGACAGCAAAGGCCTTCCTACTTAAAAGAACTAAAACACACCGATAGAGCATGAAATAATCACAGCGCCAAACAAACCGCACAGCATTCTGGGGGATGTAGGAGCCGCTCAACCTCTCAAGGCCAGCGAAGCAAAGTTGGTGACATCAACTCATAGACATGAATACGTATGCATGTCTATGACATCAACTACTCATTCGCTCTTTGGTTACCTAGCAACAACCTGCTGAGTGACTTGAGCAGAAGCTGCTCAAAAGTAAACAGTTGGGTGGAGTGAAAACTGTGGACAGAACCGGAAGGTCACGCCACTAATTTGTCAACATTTCAGATATTTCAAACAAACAAAAAACGAATCAATAATTATTAATGTCGACTGATATGAAACTATTATGTCTTGACACGTTTTTCAGCCATGTTGTCCAGCATTGCAAGGGCAACTTTATTATTAACAATTAAGAAAAGACATTTATCCAGAGCACCATTAGCCCAATGCTAACCAGAGCTACTGTAAATAAGCATGACGTAAAACAAAACAACAAAAGAACTGGCGGCAGCTAATGAACAGAAGAAGTAAACAACAAAAAAGACCAATATGGAAGTTCAAACAAATAAAACAGAAGCTGTAGCTCACCCGTCATCAGTAAAATCATCTGCAATGTCATGCAAGATGGAGAATTCAGTCACGTTTCCTCTTCTCTGCCGTAGTCCCTATCAACTTTATCACCATAGCCACCTAAAACTGTCAGGCATCGTGGCAGGCGGCGAAATTCTGAGCGCGCCAAAGACATTAAATTCAACGATGCTGATTGGCCAAATATTTAATATTTTTTCCTAGCAACCACGCGTGATTGGCTAGCTAGTTTCAATTCTCGGGAGCTATCAGAAGTGCACCGGGGGTATAGCGCGAGGGACTGAGACTTTTACTGTTAAAAGAGCCATTTTATCCCTTCTTCATCCAAAGAAAAATAATCTGGAGCCGCAAAACATAACACAGTTTATATAGCTGGACAAGTTTTAATCCTTTTCTATTTCAACTTGTTATATTATGGCAGGTTAGAGATCAGAGACATCAGATAATGTCCATGTGATATCTTGTATTAAAGACAATATGTCACTTCTGCGTAGTTTTCATGGAGGTGTGAATATGAAGGGTGAGAAATTTAGCATCAGACTGAGATACAGACTGAGATGCAGCCTCATACAGGGGTGTAAAAAACATGGAAAAAGTTTGTGCATCCCCAGCTAAAGACGAATTCAAAAATAAAGACGTAGTATAAAATTGACGTGGAAAATCTTTATATAAAAAAAGGAACACGTTTGGTAAAAATATTAGATTTTTTTTGTGCAGGCAGTAAAAAGCTCTGTGTTCTTTATTAAAGTGTGATCAAGTTAATGAAGAGGGGCTCCCTGGAATCAGGGAAATTGGGGCATCCTGACTTCCTGGTACGCTGAAACAATTTAGTTCACAGCAGAAAACTAAATCTAAAACATTTAGTTTTGCTTTCATGTACCAGATTTCCTAAATTAAATTTTTTTCATTCAAGGAACTACTATGAGTGTTTTGTGTGTGTGTGTGCTAAAGAGACTGACAGTTCGAATAGGGAGGAGACATGAAGCTATTACTGACTGTTGTTCTGAATCCCTTAAGCAAGGGTTGCATGTTTAACAAGAGACCAGGACATAAAGGGAGAAGTGTCTGATTCATGACTGTGGAGAGCTCTGGCCTCTGCAGCACAAACACACAATAATCTCTCTCGTTTCCAAAGCTCTAGGCAATCAGGAGGAAAAAGCATCAATGGACGTATAATGATTGGTAAAGTTCTACTGAAGAGGAAAACAGAAGAGGGCCGCCCTGTTCCTCTGCTGCTGCAGGACTTTAAGAACCTTTAAGACTCTGTTGTTTTGACCTTTTAGCCAAACGCAGTCTGTCCCGGTCACTCGATGGCCTTACTTTGATGGAGTTACCACTAAGGATAATTTTCCCCTACACAAAACCATTTCATAATTTGGAACCAGAAATATTTCATTAAAACAATTTTTACCAGTCATTCAACACAGATCAAGCAAGTAAAGCAAAAAACATTAAACATAAACCATAAAAATGTATTATCTTTAATTCATCTCATCATTAGGAACAGTGATTGATATTTCAAATATGTCTTGTCACAAAAAATAGCTAAAAAAGAAAAATATGCATATTGAATATAAAATTCATAGGTGATGTGTTTGGGGTCCCCTCAGACGAACATATTTTTGTTGTAGATATGATCTCTGGATCCTGTGAATACATGTTTGTCTTCTTTCAGATTCAAATGTAATGTGAGGTATTCCAGATTTCACGTTTTTCACTCACAAATCTCAACCTGACCAACATAAACTCAGAAAAAACTTAAAGCCCCTTGAGGCAGGTAGTTTTGACAAAAAGTGCAAACAGCAAAAGTCAATTTTAATGATTCTCAGAAAAACCCAGATTTCCTGGAGATACATGTTGATTGTTGTTTCATGACTATGCTGCCACCTAGAGGACTGATATCTCTGCGCATTCACACGTACGTCTACCTTAAAGGCTCAATAAAACACATTTACCAGAGTTTTAAATGTCAGGGTTTGCGCGCTTAAATGTGGGTGGATTAAATTGATAATAAATCATTCTGTAATATATTACGACGCCTTGTTTTAATTAACATTTGAACATAAACTTGTACTGTTGCATCATACTGTTTTTTTTCCTTTCTTTTAGTTGGTATCACAATCACAATCTTTTATTTCTGAAAATAACCCAAAATCTTCAAGAGGCCTTTGTGGCAGATGGAGGTGATATGTTACCATGGAAATGGCAGTTCTGTCACTGTGTGACGTATGCAGAAAGCTTAATTACTGTGGCCAAAGAGAGGGAGGAAATGACGGGTCTGGATGGTTTTATTGAAAGGATCATGGCTCAGATCAAGAATTATCTGAGAATCCCCTCGCTGATCTTTTTTCATCCTTCCTGTTGAGTTTGATAACTTTGAAACATTCTCAGAGTTCAGACATTGCTTCCTGTTTCAAGGCTGTCTTCATTTGACAGTTGTTATTAGTAAAGTCATTTCAGTATTTGGTTTTCAGAGCACAGCAATTTAGCCATCTCATTCAAAATAACATCATTTATTATTCATTAAAATAGGGATGCTCAAGTGCAGTCCTGGAGAGCTACTATTCTGCAGATTTGAGCTGCATCTCGGCTCCAACACGCCAGAATAAAATGGCTGGATTGTTGGTCTGAAGAGGCCAGGTGACAACCCTCTGATTTGATCCAGGTGTGTTGGAGCAGCGATGCATCAAAAAGTTGCAGGATTGTAGCTCTCCAGGACTGAACACGGGCATCCTTGACTTAAATATCAAGTATAAGGTCTTCAGTAATATTATTAATCAGATTTATAAAATGAATAAAGTGATCAAAATAATTGATTTTCACCTAAAAATATTACTGGTTTAATGTTCTACATTGGGATTATTCATTGATACACAACCCAGCCAATTTCAGTCCAGCAGTTTCAAAAGTGCAAAATATGAACTGAATATTTATTAATGTATTATGGTAATAATAACACCAGACAATAAAATGTAAACATTATTTGTTGACCCTGGGGACACTTTACAGCTACTACCATTGTACAGTAGCTAGAAGGAAATGTAAACAAAAACGCTTAAATACACACTACTGAGATAGATCCTATAACAAACAATAAACAACAAAAACACATTCACATAAAGTACTAAGTGAGCATTTTAAAACAAAGTATTTTAAAAAGTGTTAGAAATTAATTTAAAAACTGTAAATAAAAACATAAAACAATAAATGCGTTAGTGCAGTTGAAAACATTATGTGCAAGAGATGGGGCAAAAGATGTCAAAATTTACATAATTTACACTAGCTGACTTTTAATTCTTCATCCTGCTGCACAGTGGATGATAAACACACACTAATGAGTCTCACTCTGTGTCCCTGATCTCCATAAAGCAACTGGATCACCAGTTTGCTGATGAGCTGTTCTGTCATTGCACCATTTATCTCTCGCTATTAAAAAAGTCTAAATATTTCCTGTTGCCTGGGGGTACACCGACATGGTGCCATGGCAGCAACAATTCAACCTCCTCCTCCAAGTCAGAGAAAAACAAATTCGCACACGAGCCTTTGGTGCTCCTGACTGGTGTTATGCTGATGATTAATAAAAAAGGATCAGATGTACTGACTACGCTTGCGCCGTGCATGCAGAGACAAATCTTTCCATGTTCATTTCGAGTGGAAAAATTATGGCACTAGTTTGCATGATGTTGAGGTCATCTGCAAAGAAAATCATATGTAAAGTGAGGAGATGAAATCTGACCACATGTCAACCCTTTTCCATCCTGTGTGTACATAAATAATAGGAGGACACAAACATTAATTTGAGACCAAATTGAGTTTGATCCTGAAATGAGAACATGGAGAACAGGAGTTTTTTTCTCTCACTTTTTCCGAAACAGCTCGCTCTCAGTCAAGTGACCCATAAAATAAACTAACACATGTTCAGTCATATCATTTAAAAACAATATTTTACTACCTCTTTGTTTACCTTGGCTGGGCAGATTTTTGCTGCTTTAGAGCCGGGGCTAATTTGAATTCATGGATGTGGTCACCGCAAAGCTCAACCACAGGGTGTAACCCTCATTTGGGAGCTTATCCCTTCACCTCCTGACAGCGGCACGGCAGGCCTTTCCCATCAGAGCAACCCCATTTGGCTCACATCTTCTCTAAATAATTAAAAAGAAATCCCAAGCCCTAAATCAGATTTGGGTTCCGCTTTTTGGTTCCGTCTTTGGTTCTTCACACATGGAAGTATGGAAGTACTTCTATACTTATGGAAGTATTCATATCCCTTGTTTTTTTTCCTAATTTTTTTTATGATTAAAACCACATATTTTAATATATTTGATTGGGATATCTAATGACGGACCAATACAAAGCAGTGCATAATTTGAAATGGGAGCAAAATGAAAGATGTAATTTTAAAGAGTTTTAAAATACCAAGGCTGAAAACTGTGGTCTGCATTCAGTTTTGATTCCTTTGAATCAGATAGTCCTAAATAAAATCCAGGGCAACCAATTGCCTTCAAAGTCAACATCTGTAAAACATATTCCAATGTTTTAAACCAGGATCCTCTAAAAGATATTACACCCTAAAAGACTGGGTTTACAAATAAAACAAGCTAAACGCAAAGAGAAAACCTTAGAAAAGAGTTGGTTTTATTAATAATGATCTGTGTCTGCCATTTTCTCACAAAGCATACAAATGAAACATCAGTGGAGCTGATTTGCCTAAGTTGTCATGATGTTGCCTGCACAACCAAAGTGTTTACAGCTCCCCTCAGAATAGCTGCAGCGACAAGTTTCAAAAGCTGAAATACATTTTGGGATTTAAAAAGCTATTAAATATGGGGGCAAAAGACGTTTTTAGACGTGTTAAAAATATACGTTTTTTTTACCACGCTGCAAGGACAGGCCTCAATATCTATTTCATTCAGTTTTTTAACACCAAAAAGCACAACTTTATGAAATTAATTCTGATCAATTAAAATTGGAATAAATACAAGGTCACTTCATTCAATCGATCAACTGCACCAATTTTAGAGGTCCTTGTTTTTCTGAGTAAACTTTAGTCTATCAGCCTGTCTCTGGCGGTCATTCAGAGGCAGGGTAACCCCTGGAAAGGTCGCCAGTCCATCACACAACACAGAGACACACATTAATATATTTATTTCTCATAAAAACATACTAATGAACATGAAGAAATAAAATTACAGCAGTTTTAGCTTAGAGATGTGGCAAAAACCCATGCCATGCAAACAAATATGCTGTGACCACATTAGCAGGAAAAGCAATATTGTGGTTCTGACTTGCTGGTTAACAATGATCAAGATTTGTCTGCAATCGTTTCTCTCAGTTTTACCATAATAAACTATAAGTATTTATTAGTAAAATAAAATTTTAAAATCCTTGCAGTATCTTAAATGTAGTTCTCTTTGAGTAGTTTCTTGCAGAAAGCCACCATATGTTGAGACGTCCCACTTTGCTGTCCCCTGTTGGTGACCTTCGGCAAGTTTTCCTCCACCTTTATTCCCTTGTCATTTTTTGTATTTTTTCTTTAAAACCAAAGCACTAACCGCTTAACTAGTGTAAAAATCATATTCTTCTTAGCGAAATAATTGTCTCAGGTGGAAAAAATTGGTGAGATTAAATCACTGTAGGCAGCAAGTTTCCTCACGTGGTTTGAGTTGAACTTACCAGGTTTTACTGTGTCTTCAAGATCAAATATCAGGGAGTTTGGGGCAGAATCTGTGGTGTGTGTTGTCAGGATCAGGGTTCTGTGAAGGAATCCATGCAAGGAGAAAAATTAAACACCACAATTTGAAATGTGTGATCCCTGAACAATCAAACTTTAAGCCTTTTTGCAAATTGTAAAAAGGTCAGCCATGAACATTCAGCCTATGTGGTCATAGCTGAATGGATTAGGGATTTTATGAATAACTTAAGCATCTATAATAGAACAGATAACGATTACTGATATATAAAGTCACTGGACCAACATTCTGAGACCCAGAAAGAGTTATTTTTGGAGACAAAGAGCAAGTTTATTTAAACAAACTGTCACTAGCTTTGTTTCTAATCTGTAAAACATTGGCAAAAATATTTCAAGCAAAATGTTGCAAGATATTTTAGCGTGAGCTGATTCTTTGTTACATGGGGTAAATTGCTGTCTAAAACTCTGAAATAGCAGGAACTTTGTAAATACAAATTGACCCGAACAAAAGCTGATAAAAGTTTGCAGTTCTTTTATTCTCTTATTAGAAGGAAGACGTTAAATCATACCTATGTTCACAGATGTCCATAATTTTCTTGCATGGTTTCTATCGTTCAAATGTCGCTGTTATTTCACTCTACTTATAAGGATTTGATGTTTGTTGCTCAGCTTTCTGTTCCTCCCACACAGTGAAAACCTCAAGACATAAAAGAAACATAAAAGAAAGTGGGATAACTCAAGCTTCCTGTCTGATTCTTTTATCTGTGCCATGGCTGAATGAGTGTTTGGAGGATTCAGTTACACATTAAATTATGTCAGCTCACTTCTCGGAATATTTATGGTTGTATTTCAACTTCTTTTGAAAAATAAAATGTTAGTGGAAGGTTGGAAAGCGCTTTGACAATACATTAAATACTCTTCCCAATATAATCTGAAAGATACTGGAGAGGGTGCAGACTAAAAAAGTTATTGTTCATAAATTGAAATCTTCAAGCTTGACTGAAATAACAAAATAGTTGCAGTTTGCAGAAACCATCCAAGGTCGGATGAAACAAACTATTGGACAATAATGACCAGAAGAATGCATGAAGAACCTAAGACGGCTGAATCAACTGCATGGGATGGTGGAGGTAGCATCATACTGAGGGTGGGTGTGTATGACTGTCAGAAGTACTGGTGGATCCCTGAATTCCTACTTCACCTTATAACAGCAAGTTTGGAACGTATCTTTGCTTTACAACCAATGATGAAAACATAGCCTTTCAAAGGTTGTGTTTAGTTTGTCTTTTTATATTTTTTAAGGCAAATTATTTATTTTATTGAAGTTTTTGGATTCCCTTTAGATTATGGTTAGATATTAATGTTATTTATTTCCTGAATTCTAAATGCGAATTCATGAGGTAAATGAACCTCCTATGGAAACGTTTCTTTGGCTTCATATCAAACTATGAACTGAATGTTGACTAATGTATGTCTTTTCCCTTAAAAAAAAAGAAGACACATTGAATTAAATATACAGAGCCAAAACTACTATATTTTTTAAAATTAAAAATATAAACCCCAGAAACAGATGAATGAATCCCCGCCTCTAACAACTTTTTTCTCTCCGCCAGTTCTGTGAAAGCCTGTTGCACTGCCACGCATGCGCAGTTCAGCGGTATGCGAGACGAAGAGGAAACGAACATTTTTACAGCTCCGTCATCGATGCAACAATTTGTTCCCGTCTCGGTTCTCTGGGAATAACTGGATACATCTGACTGGTTTAACTCTTGGACGCAAATAAAAGAGGTAGTTACCCCACAGCCTCTTACTTTAAGTCTCAACTCGGGGATTTTGGCTTTAAAATCGGGGAACTGAGAACGAGGTCTGGGCGTGTTTGAATCTCGAGTGTTGTAGAGACAGGCTGCCTCCTCCTCCGCTTCCTTGCCAATCTGGATGCTAGCTTCGGTAGCCTCTGCATGCTGTTGCTGCCGTAGTTATTGAAGTTGTGCTCCAGTAAGCGGTAATCTGATTTATTTTGAAGACCAGGTGAGAAGAAGATGGGGTGTACTTTGAGCACGGACGACAAGGCGGCGCAGGAGCGGAGCAAGATGATCGACAGAAACCTGCGGGACGACGGAGAAAAGGCTGCCCGGGAGGTCAAGCTGCTGCTGCTGGGTAAGAAAAAGATGGATGGACGGAGTGGACTGGGTGTGTTAACCGGAGATGGACGTTACTGTTAGCTTGTGCATGTCGGGGGTTTCCTATCTAATGTTCCCAAATTACACTTTTATTCGCGAATCTGTCGAAACTGGAGGCGTTTCTTGTTTTTTTTTTTTTTTTTTTTATTACACGAGTGGAACTGCGGTTCTTCTGTTAGCTAAACTTTAGGTTGTCCCCATTGTGTCGTTCATCCTCAACACATTTAAATCAACTTTCAGTCACCAGTAGCGTGTTTATTCTGGCTCAGGGCGCTTTTATCCTCCAGTAAGTCCGTAAGCTAATTTAACTGTAAGATAATGAGCTGCTTTAGCGGCTCGCTGATAGCACGGATTAGTTAGCCAGCAGGACGCATGCAGGGTCGGACCTGCTGTCCAGAACCGCTTTGTGAGGGGTTTGCACCGCTGTTTGATCATATTCAGTAACACAAATGCTGCTCCACCTCCTTCAAACCCACAGCAGCCTCGTTGATGTCCAGATACCCATCCAGAGTACATGGCGTGGCTCCTAAAAGTGAAGGTTTGAAAGAGATTGTAGTTTTCCCAGTTATGCTGCTCAACAAGTCTGAATGCATTCCAGCTTCAAAATGTGGTTAAAAAAAAAAACTATACAAGTGCGTCAAAACAAACCATTTCACCAGAAAGAGCAATAAATATACACTGAAGCCCATTGAAAAATGCTTTCATAAAAAAAAAAAAAAAAATCTTTGAATGATTGCCAAAAAAGTCAGTTTTCCAGCTAAGGAACATATATAGGAAAAGAGAAAGTAAGACTCTGGAACCACTGTTAATAAACGGTAAACACTTTAAATATGTTTACCATAATTTTAACTGTTCTTTTTTCATTTATCTCATAAAATCCCAACATTTTAAGCACAACTATTTTCAAACTCACAAGTACACGTAGAGGTCCCGTTGTGTTCGACGCTTCATGGACAAATTTGACCCGACGATACAGCAGATAAACACGGTGAACCAGGAGATTTTTAGACCACTAGTGTGCTGAGGAAACAGCAGGAAGAGATTAACACCTTTAGTCTTTATTTTGTTACTTTATGCTCTTTAAGGTCAGTTGGAGTTTATATAACTAAAGCCTGATTTCTGTGGATATATTTTACACAGACTGAAATTATGCCATAAATTGATCTATAAAACTCAAGTATGGAAAAATATGTTTTTTTTTTCTTTTCAATAAAAAGTACACAGGAAACCTGGACAGAGAATTTTCTGCCTTGAAATAAACAGGAAAAACTCTATTTACAACATTTATCATGGGAAGATTTTATATTTCTAAAATTCAGAAATTATGATAACATGATTTGTGTGGGGTGGTGAATCACTGAGTGTCGGCCTTGAAGAAATGATCTCCAGAAATCCTTTTTCAGGTTTATAGCTTCTTGCTTAACGCACATTTCTGCCATTGTAGACACACAGGACTAAAACAGTTTTCATAAATAAATATTCAGGATGTCAAACGCCTGAAACATTACAACGATGTGTCACTGGCTCAAAACACTGAAAACAAATGCCTGAGTCATCTCCTCAATCAACCAATACTGATAACGTCTAAAAGCTGCATTACACCGGCCTTGGAGGACTTCATAGTGTTGCACAATGGCTGTTCAGCATTTTTTTTTATGTCCAAGTGTAATGGACATAAAAATCTAGTGATAGATCAGGTCTTTGCCAAAAGTATTGATAGAAGTAAAAACTGAAAAGTTAAAGTGTCAGCTCTGACACAATGATGGATGAACTGTAGGACTGTGTGATTTTATTATTCTTATTGTTAAATCATTAGGACAATGTTAAAAATAATTTCCACATTTTCCTCATTCCTCTTCAGCCGTCATTCCTCTGCAGCTCCATATGTGAATTGCGACGTCATGTGTGGGCAGCCACAAATAGGCAAAATATATTATTAACATGCAAAGCATCAATACTTGATCCATGTGAGATAGTAGCCAATAGGAGTTCACTACAAACGCTCCATGTTGCACACGCCAGTATTGCGATAGTGATATTCTTGCAATGTATTGCGCAGATCCAGTAGATGGATGTACTTTGTTAATCCAAGATCTTGACATCTCTTTATCTCTGCAGCTGAAATAAAACTGAGATGGTAAAGTAAAAAGTTAATAGCCTCAAGAAAAGCATTCAAAATATGTGTGAAAGAAAAATCAACAAAAGACTGTTATTGGTTTCATGTTTTACTGTCCAAGTTTGAAGGAATAAAATTACACTTTATATAACCTGTTGTATGCAAGTTTAGTTTCCTTATAGGTAAATATTTTGATAAATCATGAAGATGCATAAGATCTTTAAATCTAGTGTGTGATTTAATTGTACATATGAATTAGTAACAACATATTTTGCGATAGACGAGTGATCAATATCAGAACATTCAGAACCGCACAGCCTTATGGGGGATGTAGGCAGAGGAGAAACTTTGGCTCCTTAACCTCTCACTGGTTAAGCATCAAGATTGGTGGCATCAACTAACTCACTCGCTCTTCGGTTACCTAGCAACAACATGTTGAGTAACGTAAGCAGCTGCAGTTTAAGGTTTTTATACTTTGTTCTTTAGTCTTTAAAAGTAAAAGACATTGTCATGCCACCAGTTTGGCAGTATTTCAGATATTAAGCAAAAAATGAATCAATAATTATTGGCAATTATTGATAGCGGCTGATGTGAAACGCTTATATCGTGAAAAGGTTTTCAGCCGTATCGGCCAACCATAATTGTATATATTTTGAAATCTTTCTGTCATATCCAGGATTCCTTTTTTTGTATGTGATCCTTGTAAGTAATAAACAGAGTATGTGGAAAATAAAGATCAGTAGTTTCTAGGATGAGTTCAGGATGTTTACAAAGCAGTTATGAATTGACATGTTGTCGTTACGAAATGCTCTGGTGACGGACACTTTTATGTTGTTTTGTCAAAGTTTAGCAGCTTGCAAACAACAATAAATACTTTAGCAAGCTATGCTAAATTCTTATTTTGCAGGCTGATTATGTCTGAAGGCTAAAAACACAAATGCTCATCTGTATTCTTCAATTCTGCACAAAACTCTGTTTGGTAAATTAGTATTATTATTTTAAGGAATGCTGCCACACCTTCCCCCTCTGCTCTCCCCTGTATTGGTTGGATAGATGGATGAGGCGCAGGTTGCATAGCAACATTAGTTTTCTGGTTGACAGCAGTATGTATCTGTCACAACTTAAATTACACGACAGAGACAGCAAAGTGCACGTTTGAACCCTGTAATATGCTGCAGTGTTGTTTTGCATTATCGGTGGCATTTATCGTGATTAATCTCTGCTTTTCAGTTCTGGTTGGTGCCACTTTTTTCCCCTGTTGCCTAATGCAGTACACTGTTGACCTGCTGATGGCTTATGTAAGTGTGCGTGCCTCATTTGTGATGCTGATTTGAATTTTAATGCTGGTGGTGCGTAAAAAAAAAAAAAAAAAATATTTGTTTTTTTTTCCCTCGGCAGGATTCCCACAATTACCAGCACCAGAATGAGTTTCTATTGTGCGTTTACTATTTGTCATTTTACAAGTTGATGTGTTTCATTGCACATCTAGTTGTTCATTTATTTCAAGTCACGTCCAAATTTCCCAATCTTAAGTATGTTGCAATGTCTTTGCAAAAGACAGCTCAGCCCAGAAGAGGCAGAGTTATTGTTTTTCCTTCAAAATAAATCTGCTTTTATTGCGCTGGAGCCCTGTGGCACTTTTGAGTCCTTCAACAAGCAGAAAACATTAGATTTCTCTGCCTTTTCCAATAATTGGCTTCTGAAGTGTCCTTGAAATCTAACAGCAGCAGTGCGCTTCGAATTCGTGATTTCAAATTAATATTTTTTTCTTTGGTGATAACAACTCTGTTGCATGTTCGCTGTTTGTCATGTGGGACAATGAATTGCAAAACACTGCAGCTCACCTGGGAGCAGAGAGTCCCTGCAGAGACGGTATAATTAAAATGTTGTGTGCTCAGCTTAAAACACTTCTGTGTCACAGAGGGACTCTGTGCAAAACACTTTATTGGCAAATTCAGAAGCATACCGAAGAGCACCGATTATGTTTCCTATTTTTAATAATATCATCCAAGCACAAAATTGTACAAGCAGTTTGGATGTGTTTTATGGTTCAATATTGGATGCTTCTGAGTCGCTGCAGTGCGATCAGACGGGAGGCTGTAACCCAGATAAATGTAAGCTGTGTGTAATCTTGTTGACAGGAGGATAGAGATGATTAATCCAATTGCTCAAAGATCGCTCTAAACTGGCCCTGAACAGCTTCCATGCTGCTCTATATAATAAAGTGCTGGTGTGTTGCTGCTAAGATTGACATTTTAAGCAGAGTTTGAAAATTTCTCTCATTCTGAACATCAACCTGCTTCTCTCTATGAATTTTTATCTCAACTGTAGGATTGTGCAGTAAATGAAGGTATTTTTAGGATTATCTAGTTTGTGACTTTCAGTAATTATTTTTCCAAACGGGCAGATTTGTGCAGCAAAGTGACCTGTTTTTTGAAGGGGAGCTCTACCACCTGAAGGTAATGGAAATGAGTACAGTGATGCAGAGTGTTGTACAAATATGAGGGCACGATTTTACTGCAGGCTGCTGGATGCAAATTCTGGTCGCTGCACACATTAAATTTGTGGGTAGATGTTCATGTTTCAGTTGAAGGGTTTTGTTTTAGTGAAATAAGTTACTTTGTGCAGTTTGGTTTTGTGTATTTGGAGTTCAATCTGTCACTTTCAACAGTGAACATTATGCCGCACTTCACCTTCCTGATGCTGGGAAAGCATCGTTTGCCAGGTGTCCCATTTTAAGTCACTCTGGTGGTGATTCAGTTTTTCAGAGCTTCAGGTTAGCTCTGCCTGCTGTAGAAAACATATCATTAGGTTCATTTTTTTTATTGTATTGGCTGCGGGGTCTTTATGTGTTCATTTAGAGGATATTGCAAAGCGTAGTGGTGCTTTTGTAGGGGCATAAGACCAGCATAGGATTCTTATAGTCATAATAAATATTGTATTGTTATTATATTTATGCAAATAATTGAAATAAGGCAAAACATGAGTGTAGTTTTTAATTTAAAACATAAAGTAAACAATTATTCCTGCTGCTGAAATACCAATAACTATCACAGGTATAATATAAATATGTATAACACCTGCTTAATGTCAAAGGGTGTTTTTCCACCCATATTCAATACATTAGTCCCAATGAGGCTTGTTTGTAAGATTAAAAGCACCTATTGGAAAAAAAACCCAACAAAAACATTTTTATTGGATGAATTTATTCATAAAATCTTTAGTTTTTTTTTATTATTGTCAGCTACTGAAAATGTCAGTTTCATTAGCTGTAAGCCATCTTTAATTAACAATAGAATGGAAAAATTTTTTATAGTCCTACAATGGGGAAATTTCTGTACAACAGCAGCAAAGAATAAAATACTTTATAAAGTATTTTATAGAAGAGTGAAAAATATCAGGAAGTAATTCAGCTACAGGATTGGCTGCTTGCGTCTATTTTGCAAGGTATAAAGAATAAAATACTGTACGGTAAAATTTCAATAGTACGCAACTGCTAAGCTCCATAAAGCCAGAAAGAACTCCATTAAAGAGGCAATATTATGTAAAATCAACATATATTTTATTTTTTTTTTTTGAAGCTTAACGTCATGTGATAATGTTATCCCCTCATCAAAAATGTATCTGGACTGTTGCCTTGATTCTTTCATGAGTGTTTGAAAAATCCTATAATCTCCATGGCAACCATTCAGCTGTGAGTGGACCTAGAGTCAACTTTGAGACGCAGCTCCTTGGAGTCCAAGAGTTTCTACCTCACAGACCAGCTCTCTTCCTGTCGGCTCCTTCAGACTAGCCAACATCAATTAGCAAACACCTAGTGGAACTGCTCATCTGCTGAGCTCACTATGCGAGTCTTAGTTCAGCGCTGGTAAAAAAAAAAAACATTGTCAAATGCTTAATAGAGATGTTGAGATGACTTCCTGTAGGCGGGGTTTCAGAAAGAGTTTCTTAAAGAGACATGGGCCCAATTTCAAGGTATTACATTACAAGGTCAAATATCTTTTCAGTCATATTTGAAATATACAGCATTTTTTTAACAACTGAGGGTAATATAGTTACTTGATTGTGCTATTCAGTCGATCAAGTTTATTTATATGGCACATTTCAGCATCAAGGCAGTTCAAAAGTGCTTTACGCCTTAAAAACAAACATAAGTCATGCAAAAAACACCAGAAACAAATGTTACATTTTGATGAGTACCATCCTCTAACTGATCAATAAGCATCAAATATGTTGGTCAATGTTCCATTTAATTTGTTTAACTTGAGGCTAAAAGCCTCGAGTTAAACAAATGTTTCAGCTGTTTTGCAGTTTTCTGGAAGTTGACACTGTGCTTGGAAAATGCATAGTATTGTCCCTTTAGCTCTCATACTTTATCTAGAATCTTTAATAAAAGGTGTCAGTTGTTGGTATCTGTTTTTTTTTTTTTTTGTTTTTTTTTTATGTCTTACCTCTGCACCAATCATAACGTGTCTGTTGGTTTCTATTTCAGGCGCTGGAGAGTCTGGGAAAAGTACAATTGTCAAACAGATGAAGTAAGTCTGAAAAAGCAAACATGCAGTTTCCAGTGTTTCAGAAACAACCAAATCGGCATGTAATAACGCAATGAGAATAATCCCAGAACATTTTCCCCCAGACTGCATGAAGACAGACTTTAATGTACAACAGGTCACATGAGATTATTAATCCCACATCATTGTTCTTCTGCAGAGCAGACGTCCATTAGTTCACTGTAAGGAACTGGATTGAGCTCCTCATTGTGACACATGCTGATCAACCTACGTCATCACTGGCAGTTTTTATGGAGCTGTAATTTTCTTCCTTTAAAGGCGACGTTGTTTTGTTTGATTGTCAGCCAAAAGCGCCTCATGTTGTTGGCTGCTTGTTGAAAACATGCATCTTCATGAAAACTGGGCCTTAAGAATGTTGTTCCAACTGCAGTGGTCTCTGACAACATTTTTAGAGTAAAGACTATTCAGATGCATCTTGTCAACAAAATGAAACCTTATGAAACAATTAAACAAAATAATTAATATGGTCATATTTATGCTCAGTTATGTGCATTGTGTTCTCCTCTGAGGTTTCTACTCATGTTACAGGGAAATCAAATTAGAAAAAATGAATAATTTCAAAATTATTACAGGATAAATGTGAAATTTAGTTTTGCATTTGAACCATAAATGTAAAACACTTATAAGTGTTTTGATAAATGCTGATCAATTGGGTAAATGGACATCAGCTCCGACTAATTTGACCCTCATTGCTTACCATACTCGCATTTGATGCTCTGCTGCAATCAGTTGAAGTTTCAGATACAAAACACATTAGCTAACGTATTGATTAGTTTATGTTTTATGTGAAACTATCTTGTCAAGCATAACATTTAATTTTATCTCAGATTAAGCTGAAAGGTACATTTATTTTATGCTATTTTTTTTTAAATCTAAATCAACAATTTAACGGTTTTAGGAGTGTTTGAAGATGTTAACTCAGATTAACTTTATCATTTGGTTTTGCTGCCCCCAAGAGGCCAATCATGTTTCTGGTTAAAATCACCCTCCAGTTTAAATATTTAAAACCTCAGTTGTCTTATTTTTAATCTTTCGTGTTTATTTAAAGTGATATAAGAACTACAGCAGGCAATTGACGGTTCTGGCGTCCTCTGCTTGTTCTTCAGGATCATCCATGAGGCCGGCTACTCGGAGGAGGAGTGTAAGCAGTACAAGGCCGTGGTCTTCAGCAACACCATCCAGTCCATGATGGCCATCATCAGAGCCATGGGACGCCTGAAGATTGAATTTGCTGAATCAGCCAGAGCAGTGAGTCCAAGAAAAGAGCTTATTTTACATTTTTTTCCCTGTGTTATCAGGATGGGGAACCTCTTCAGTCTCCTGTTCAGTTCTGATGTTGAGCAGATTTACCCGTAAACGACATTGCATGCTCTTAGATCGGCACATCTGAGCATGTTGCTCTTCCTCCAGACATTTTAGGAATTCAGTGAAGTTTTGGCTCCTGAAACGTGGAATAAGCCGCCGCTAGAGGTCAGCCAGGCTCCAACTCTGGCTGCTTTTAAAACCTCTCTAAAAACACTTTTTTCCTCCTTTTATCAACTGTGTCATAATCCTTTTTTCCTCTGTACATACCTGGAGTATTTGTGTTTTTATTTGGCTCCTATGTACTAATCAATCACTTCTATTCCTCTTCTCTCTCTGTTATGTTGTTGTTGTTTTTTTACAGAAATAAAGTGGCACAGTATTAGTAACAGGTTGTTATTTATCTTCAGTCCTCTGGTGTCTTTTCTCCTCAGTGAGCAACATTAGATGAAGTGGATTTGATTGTAAATGTCACAAACAAAGATGTTGGCCATGGATGAGACATTTATATGTCCATTAATCAGTGATAAAATACAAGTCAGTAAACGATAACATTCACCTTGTTTTTTTAAATCTGGCTGGGTTTTTCTTTCCTTGCAGAAGAAGGATTTATTCATTTGCTCAGCTAATCTCATTTTGTAATCGTCAGCATCTTAAAGTCCAGATGCCTTTCTTTAGTGATTTTCATGCTTTTGCAAACAGTGTTTTGCTGTTTACCTCAGAACTCTTCAGTCTTTAAACTCAAACTCAGTTGAGACAAGAAAAGATTCAGATGGAAACTTTTAATGTTTTTTTTTTTTTTTTAATATGACTCAGATGTTCTCAGATAAGGAGATCTATAGAGAACTTAGTGTATGAATACTGACGATTTATCTAAAATTCCTTTTCTAAAATATTCTCTGTAATTCTGTTTGTTGAAAAGAAATAGTTAATTTATTTCTCTATTTGCTTTTCCAAACCCAACAGAGTCTCTAAAATGAAAAACAAAGTTAAGTCTGGATAAATTGTAAAAAAACAAAATGGCAAATACTTGAATATGAAAAATATTTATTTTGTTATTCTATTACAAACTGATAAATAAATCAGTTTGTTATAGAATAAGATATTTAGGGCTGTTGTAAACGAATATTTTAGTAATCGAGTAATCTATCGATTATTCTTACGATTAATCGAGTAATTGCATAAAAAATTTGATAAAATAAAATATTGGTAAATGTGGCATAACACCGGTGTTACTATCGGATATCAATATCAGT
>CAEGAE010081672.1:0-13069 GCA_903067095.1 Girardinus metallicus | reverse complement strand
ACTGAGCCATTTTCCTAGCCTTTTAATGCTAACGCTATAGCCACCGGAAATTGTCAAACCCCACATCCGCTTTAAAACGCGGAAGCGTGAAAAAGGTCTATTGGTATTCACATCGGGGTGTGGATGAAGAGTACAGAAAGGATGCTTATAGATCGTTTGTGTTCTTTGATTATGGGCAGATGACACACAGCAGCCTTCACGTTAGTGTATGTACGGTCTATAAAAGAACGAAATAAACAAAATCAGAAATGCATGCTGTCTATGCATTTCTGATTTTTGCATGCAACTACTTGGCATATCTACTTTCAACCTTTACGTCCTCACAGTATGGTTAACTTATTATAACCAAATCTTAAACACATACAACTTCGATGCTTTACATAGTTTACAATGCAAACAATGCACCTGATGCGGTTAGCTTTAGCATGTAGCGCCCACCAACAAACAGCCTCAAATATTACAGAACAATTAATTAATAATATCAAACCCAAATTAAACATTGCGTATCTACATCGGCAAAACACACGACAATTGTCTATGCAGCTATTGTTAGGTTAAACTTACTTTTGTTAACTACGCACACAACTTGAGCTGCTTCTACTGCTTAACATGTCCGGTTCGTAACAGACTAGTAAGTGTTGCGCAGTTCTAAATTAAATGTTGCACTTACCAACATTCACCACTAGATGTCTCTTGACACCTTAATACAAACGAAATGTTTACCCAAGGTCTTCTTCTATTTTTAGGGCTGCTAGCAAAACATTTAAGGTCCAACACCACCTTCTAGATTGGAGTATATGCTTTATTATGCTTTATTTACTTTCCAAAGTACCTTCAGTGCTTTTCCAACAAACTTCCTTTTTCACAAAGTACAAACAATAATGGAGTAGTGTAAGATTTTAGTGGTTGTAGGATTTCTCTTTTGTCTCTGGTAAAATACCACATGCCATGTCTCCCTTCAGTGCTAGACTTACACAGAATGTCTTGCGCTATAGTTTGCTACCTGCTTTTGAAGTGATTTCTGGTCCGCTTCCATATGCTTTCAAACCATGCCAGAGTTCACTTCAATCGAACCGAGACCTAGTTTGCTTTTTTGGTTTGGTTTTCAAGACTGTAGGTTCAACTCCTTTTCCCCAAAATCCCGGCTTAAATATGCAAGATGCATTTGCAAACTATGTAGTAGCTAGCTCTATGACGTTATCTGACTATACAGAAATGTATTTTGCTGCACCTTGACTTTGCTGACTAAAAATGTTATTGTATTCAACCCCTAATAAAACTAATGTTTTCAGCTTAAAGTGGAACTGCTCCCACATTTAAGACAATAAATACAGCAAGGATAAGAGCTGCAAATACAGCACTGTGGTTGCCCTGTTTTTAACATCAGCAAGTAGGAGAGGAATTGATAATTCAAGCACAGCATGCGAGGGGAAGAATGTCGCGGAAACAAACATGCCAGCATATGGCTGATCTGGGACCAATCCAAACCTGACTTTGTTTTCTGGCCTCATTTCATGTCAGGAACACTACTGAGATATTCCTTTGATCACAAACACAGAAGAAAACACAGAATCAAGTTTTCAGCGTGATTCATATCTGTTGAATCTTTTTGATTATGCCACAGATTTCTTTTTATGTCTTATGTCAAATCCCTTTTGTCTATGGATTGCTTTTTATTTCTATGCTCATGCTGTTGGTTTTCAAATGGTTAAACTCAATGGAAGCACATTTTTATTTAGTTTGATTTAAATAATTATCTGCTAGTCAGACAATGAGTACAACCACTGTTATAAAGAAAGTCTCTACAGCAGAGAGACTGGAATGTTTATGTACAATACTGTGATGGGAAAAGACTGAGCCTGAGGGAGGGTGAGTTTCTGTTGTTATCTTGCTGGGGAATATTGATCAAAGGACCGTCAGCCACAAAGTAATGGTACTTAATGAGCGTAGCTTTGGCCACAGGCATAACTGCAACCTCTGAATTTATATGAGAGTGCATGAAGCAACAGCATGCAGCTGATTTCAGCTTGTCTATCTATTTAATCAGCTTGAACCAGTCACATCTATTATTTTTTCATTTCTATTTTTAAGCAGCTTATCAGTTTAATTTGTGCAATAAAAGATCCATCCATGTTCAGTCATCTAAAGATAAATCAAAAAACCTGAACAACAAACTAATACATAGTAAAATAAACAGTAAAATTTGTAGATTCGGGATTGTGTAAATAAGGTGAACCATATACCAATACTACAGTGTACTGGTATGTCAATAAGAGCTGACCTTTGTAAAATTATGGAGGTGGACATTTGATGTGATCTTAACTTCAAAGTTGTCTTAAAAATGTCAGACAAAACAGTTCACTAAAAAAAAAAAAAGAACCAGATGGGCTCAAGACAAAGCAGTTCCACTCGAAATGCTGTTGTTTTAAAGACTGCAGAGATTTAGAGGTTTGATCAGATTAAGAAAAAGTAGGTTATGCGACATATGCTCTGTGAAGGTGCAGCAACACCGCTCCGTCTGAGTCCTGGGGGACCAGACACGCCCAAAATCAAAAGATGCTTCCCTAAAAGCTGAAGCTCCAAAGAAAGAGCCCAACGCTGCTCCTACTGCAGCGGCGGATCCGAACAGCCAACATCAGCACCCATCAATTCTGCAGCGTCTCACCCGATTTGCCCCTAGCGCACAGAAGCCAGCTCGGTGAATACACAAGCACCTCATTTACCCCCATTCAGACTCTTACTGCCGGACTACTTACCTGAAGCTGGCCGGAGAGTTCACCTGGATGCTGCGGCCGGACGGTGGTGTGGCTTTCCGCTTCTCTCTGTCCGCCATGCCGCCGCGCGTTCATGTCTCCACCGACTCCGCTGACAGTGTAAAGCTGCCCGGCCCGACAGACACCTGAGAGGTGCGGCGGCGAAGCTGCTGGGGTAATGCCTTCGAAGACTCTGGAAAAAATGGCCACTTGTCATAGCTATCTCGGGTGTATTTATTTATTTAATAACGCTTGAAAATAAAACAAAATCATAAGTTTTATTTTTATTTTAATAGAGGTAACCAAACTCATCAAAGATACAGCACATAAATATTGGACATGTATTAGCTTGCTATATGTATTGCAACCTACAAAAGATTTAAAACGAGCATTATTTGTTAAACAAGGCAGCCTGCAGGTCATGTTAATAAGTACTAATTTGACTAAATCTCTTAATTCACTAGGTGCCTCTCAAGAAAAGAATCTAACCTAAAAGTTAATTTATTTCATTTATTGAGTCAAAAGTAAAACTGTAGAACTTCATAACACCCAAAATGGTGTATTCTGTATACAAAGTATTTGTTTTGATTACTTTTTTAATGGCTTGAGACCATTAAAAAAAGTCTCAAACCATTATCTTAATATTGAGAGAAATATTTAGCTTCTTTCAATATTAGATAAGATCACTAAAAAAGACTAAATAGTCAACCTACTGACAGGAATGCCCATGAATTATACAATCTAAAAACTTGGGAATGGGTTGGGAATCTTTTTACACTAATTATGTCACATGTCATATATGATCGCCCTGTGTAGCTGCTTAGGTGTTAAGGAAACCGAAGATACTTTAATAATAGCCTTTACTGTGTTTTTACTGTTGTTGCTGATATATTTGGGGTACACTTGGCACTATTTTGGTCCACTGGTGTTTAAATGTGCCATAATAAATTAACGTTGACAATACCACATGGATTTTCTTTTGGGTTTAGGTGCTATCAGTCAACCAAGCAAAATGATAAATCAGATACCTTTGGCTGTAGAAGGTTGCCAAGCTCTGCTGGAAAATGAAACCAGCAACTTCATAAAGTGTATGTTGTAGTAGTAAAATTGTGACAAAGAGAAGACTGATAATGATAAAATGTAAAATAATCTGCTCGTGCTTCTTAGAATAATTCTTGTTTTTGAGACTGAATTTAAATTACATTGATTCTTACCACACAAGAACTCCCTCACTTTAGTTGCTTGTCCAGAAATCAGTCTTTTACAGTCTAGTTTGACAGTACATTTCTCACTAAACTTTAAAATGTTGCTCCTCTTCAGAGAACGGATACTCCAGTGTAACAAGTGATGGATAATATAAGCTATTGTGTTGTTGCATTTATAAAGATCTAGGTGAATGCCACACTAAGAAAAGAAAGTATGAAATGCATCCTTATACAATTACAGTTTTACATACTCATTATGAAAATTGCAATTAAAACAGTGAAAGCAAAAAAAAAAAAAAACATTAACATAACAAGAATTGTGTCGTTTTATAACATATCCAGCAGAGGTCAGCATTTGAAAAAGAAATGGTATTTTTAAAACCGTGGCTCTGCTGCTGTCTGGACTGAGGAAAGTAAAATACGTGAATTTCACGTGAACACAAAACTCCAGAGTTCTGTGAAATAATGGTTTAATAAAAACAAATTGAAGTAGAACTGAAATAAAATTTCAACCCATATCAAGTATCTCAAAAAAGTGTTGCTTTAGGTCATCTGACTTTGTCAGAATTGTTTTAAATCTAAAATTATAACGTATCTACAAACGAGTATTTTCCCACATTTAATCCAATATTTATTTATTATTATTATTTTTTTTTTTACAATTTTCCAATACTGCATTTTATGCTTCCATATTTATTAAATGATTATGCATGTGATGGATGATTTTTTTGAAGGGTTGTTTATTAGCTGTGCGTGACTTGGGTTCTGCTGTGAAACAGTTTCCTCTCTGCGCTTCATTCTCATGTATACATGAGTATGGACACAGTCTGAGGAAAGGACTGTGTCCATACAGGTGACACAGAAAATTTATTACTGTGTCATCCTACTTTACAATTTCATGACAGGCATTACAACCTGATGAAATATGCATGTGCCTAGCAGTTTATTCATTGTTTGAGTCTACAGTCAATTCTGCTGTGTTTTGGCCATACATGTGTAATTTTTTAACAAACCTTTTTTTATGAACCTCCAACTTAATGAAACATTCTCTCATCTGCTTCTAAAGGAAGATCAAAGTAACAAGGACAAAAACAGTTTATGTATTACAAAAAATACCACAAAAAGTCACACAATAGGCTTATACAAAGTGATGAAATATTTAGGAATGAACTTACAATTAGATCCCATGTCTAAAAAATAAATCTTCATAGATGAATGACAGATAATTGAATCCATGCTGTATTAGCATAATTCATTTTAGTGAAAAAAAAAACTTTTGTAACTATTTACCTATGCTGATTGTATTCTTTATTTTGAGTCAAAATGTTCAAACTGTAGGGAAACCTTAAGTTCCCTCCCCCTTTTTATGTCTAAATTGTTCAAATTTGCCTGTCTTTTCGTAACAAAAAACCAAAAGACGGCCTACAAAAACAAATAGCAAAAATGTGCCCACTTAATTTTGTCTGTTGATTGTCTTTCTAATGGCTTGAGGGTGATAATCTGAGCGAGCCTAATGATTCATGCAAAGTTTGACCTCAACAAAGAAGCTTATTCTTAGCCTAAGACTTTAGCAAACTAATTTTAAAGCTGTAATCCACAAACCAGGTATCCTTTCTTCACCATGTTGTCTCTTATGCACTTTATGTGATTACTTACTAATGAAGTGGCACATTGTACTGATTAAATACTTTTTATTCTCTGTTTGGTTAGAATTAGTTTTGTATTTGCCTATAGTACAACAGTCTGTATCTGATTAACAAAAAGGCTAGACAACTGCAAAACAGACAAAAGATTTAAACAGAAAAATATGTTTAGTTTTATTTTATTCAGCAACAGATGTATTTACAATGAATAGCAATTAAAAAGGCACGGACAGCTATTCATGTATGCACTTGAAAGCAGGGCAAAAAAAGTAAATGGTTATAGTTTTATGGTTACTTTCTGGATGAAGGTTCCAGAAAGTAAATGGTTGATGTGGACAACTGTGTAACTGACAGCAAAACATATTTTCAGACAATTCTAAAATAATAAAAAGTATTCCTTCAAAACAGCCAGAAAACAAGACAAAGCAACATGTTGCAGTGTTTCCTTTTTGAATAGGTCTTAAAAAGAGCTTTTAGCAGCAGTAAAATATTATCTACAATGAAAAATATGCCAAAATAATATATATTTGCATATTTACAAATGTGGACACTTATTATTAAATTAAACAATACTTAGAGAACTAAGCAGCTAAATTACTGATACAGCATAAAATGAAGTTTCAAAAATCTTCAAATAGCCTCAAAAAAGTTATTTTTAATAAAGCATTATACGGAGTCATTATTTACTCATTGACACTTAATGGCAAGAAGGTTGTTGGTTTGAGTAAAATGGCCCAGTAAAAAAAAAAAAGACATAAATTAATAATTGAATATTTTAAGTCAGCATAATGAAACATAAGAGCAGTTGTAACAATGAAACTACAGAGTCATGTACAAAAACCAATAAGCAGCCATTTTTTATATTCTTCTTAGTTACAATTGCTGTAATGGGTTCTTATAGTGCCAGTAACCAAATTGTGGTTAATGTTAATTAAACTGATTGAAAACAATATGTTTTCAATTTGTGAATGTGAAACTGCATGTTCATAAATGGCACAGACGTGTGAATAGAAAAAAGTCTGCTGTATTTCTGCCACTGTGTCTATTTCCATCACAGCAAAGGCAAAGTTGACGCATCAGAAATGTGCACTCTTTCTTCTGTTCTCCAGAACCCATCCAGCCGGATTCATGTCCAACCTCAACATGTTTAGTACCCATGGATCTTCCTGTGCACCTCTAATAAACTCTTCCAAAGTAATGTGACCTGTGAAAGCAGAAACAGACGTGTTTAATGCTGCCTTCTTGTAGTACTTTTTCTACTACATTGCAACACTGTTTTCTCACCGTCTCGGTCAAAGTCAACAGCATCTAATATTCGTTCCACAACCTCGTCAACTGAAAGTTGTGTCTCGCTCATGTCTTTCTTTGAGCACTTTTTGATCCGATAGATACTCTGGAATAATAGTAAAGAAAACATGGAACTGCAGACAAACAATATATTTAGATAATTTCCTGTAATGTTAGCAGCTGGAACACAAAAATAATAAATGGTTTCAGGACATTCACTTCTTAATTAAGGTGGTAAACATTCAATGCATTCTATAGTAACAGTCAAAGAGAGCGGTTTTGTTGATGTACTTCCAATCTAGCAACAAAGATACAATAAAATGTGATTTTCTGATGAGCTGAGGCTGTCATAGTAAACACACCCTGGGAGACACACTTGAGCAGCAGGTTTAATTGATCAGCAACCGCGCCTGTAATTATGGACGGCAACAGCTCAGCCCGCCCAGCTGACCTACATGTTTCAGATCTGTCTCTGTTCCTGTACATCAGATTCAAATGATAATGCATGACCCCCTCTGCATGCCATTGTGCTTCTGAAGCCTGTTGATCTCCCAGTTATTTCAGTCAGGTGTGTGGCAGCAAGGAGACACCTAAACCTGCAGGACAGGGGGGAGCTTGAGCTCCAGGGACCACTGAGCTGCAGCACTTTATTAAGAATACAGGGACTAAATGAAATAATAATCAGGCAAGTTCACTCAAATTCCCAAGAAAATCTTAGGTTTATGATATTTTATTTAAAATAAAAGATCTCTTCTAAGCTCTTGTTCTGCTCAGTTTTTAGCTTGACTCCCACCTGATTCTCCAGACTTTTAAGTAGAATAAGAATCAGTAGAGACTAAAGCATTTCCACTAATATGAATGAGCTAGTAACTGTTAACATGTCAGAACTGTGACCATTTTACGGCATGACACATCACTGTCCCCTCCCCCACATCTTGCTGCCAGTAAGATGGCTGTGTAAAGCATACTACACTTTGTACCTTCCTTAAAAGAAAATGAGATTTTACCCCTTGGAAAAATTAAGTTGTAAAGATCAATGACAGTCATGGTGTGAAAACTAAAAGAGAGCCAACCATCAGCAGTATTACGGTAAAGCAGCTTTAAGACGAGAATATTTAAGCTACGAGTGGCATGCCTGTAAAGCAGCTGACTGCAAGCTGGTAATCTGAGCTCGTAGATTTACTAACTAACCAGTAAAATCAGCTTCTCTGTTTGTGTTACCTAAAAGGGATGCTGATATTTTTAGCATAAGTTATACTAATATCTGGTTTTCTGTTTCAAATAAAATAAGTTTTATCTTATTACATGATTTATTGCATGAGGCTGTAGTTTCTAAATTAGCAGTATAAAAGTTAATATTGTAATTTTAATAAAATGAGACTAATTAATGTGATCACAGAAAAAGTGTGCTCAAATGTTTTTCATCAAATAACTAACAAAGTAATGTAGGAATACAATAATAAAATGACATAACACAGGCATAATATTTGATGAGACTTACATCAATTATTGAGCGTAGCTCATTCCTGTCCACGTAGCCATTGCCGTCTTTGTCATACACCTTGAATGACCAGCGTAATTTATGCTCCAGGTCTCCCCGGAACACAAGATTCAGTGCTGCCACAAACTCAAGAAAATCAATTGTATTGTCCTATAAAAGATAAGTTAAAAGAGAAGGTTTGCCTTAGATTTTGACACTTTGATATGAAGAAAAGCAAGCAGGTGTTCCTTTCTTACCCCATTCTTGTCAAAGGCTCGGAACATGTTCTCCGCATAATCAGAGGCTTCCCCTGTTGGGTCCACGCCAAAGAAACGTTTAAACTCATGCAGAAAAAGAACTCCACTCGGGCATTCCAGGACAAATTTTTTATACATATCCTGAAGAGCTTTAACGTCAATCTCCTCACAACTCCCTGTTTGTTGAGTCTGCCCCATCTCTAAATGCAGCAGTCCATAGTTAGGCAGTCGGCACCATGACCAAGAGGCCTAACTTGAAATGGACATCTCTCGCTCCTAGGTGGGTTTTTTTGTATTAGCCTTGGGAATCCTCTTGTGGAATCCTCCAGTTTGTACATGAGCCAAGTGATTATTGTTGCCTTGGGATTAGTGACAAAATGCTGTATGCTGGTAGGGTAAACCAAATGACAGTAACTAGTAATTGATGTGAGAATATTGCACAAATTTATCAAATAAAAATAAATTAAGTATAAATTGCCATATAAATATGAATCATATTTTTTTCTGAAGGCTATACATCTGACTAAAAACTTTAGATTTAATTAGTAAATATTAGTATAAGTTTTATCTTTTTGACTTTACAGATATGAACAAATCTTTATAATGAAATGTTGGTCCCTGCAGCATGAATATGAGATGTTAATAAATAAATAAATGAGTTTTATCATTTATCAGTCAATTAAAAGTCAGTATGAAAACAAATTCTTTAGCAATTCATTGAGCGATTCCTTTTACAAATAAAATAAGCTATCTATATTATTGTATATTTCTCCGCATTACAATTGATTTATGATTAATCAAAGATAATTAAACTTCTATCAAGGGTTAGAGAAAAAAATGAAACCTTGGGAGCAAGACTCTGGGCTGCACTGGATTTGTACTGAAGAAGCTGCCAAAATCTTGTCTCTCAGTTTGGTTGTTGGGAAAGGCCAGCCATAACAGCTGGCCTTTCAAGTCAGGCAGAGTTAAAGGCTCTCGGTTCTAGCTCACTTGGCTGGAGGTTCGTTGGATGGATTATTTAATAATTACAAAAAAAAAATGTCTCCTTTCAAACCATAAGGTAAAAATGAAAACCATGCAAAATGAATGACATTTACAGTTCAAAATAGTTTACATTTATTATTGTTATTATTATTATTATTATTATTATTATTAGTAGTAGTAGTAGTAGTAGTATTGCTGTTGTAGTTGTTATTGTTCTAGAAACATTATGACAAATAAAAAAAAATCTTATTACTTACTTTCTTTTTTCAATGAGACAGTGAATCATTTGTGAGCTAGTGGTATCATCAGAATAGCTTCTGCCTAAATCTGTTTATGCCCTTAATCTGTCTCAGTGTAGCCTCTCTTTCTAAAGTAGCTAAGAGGCTGAAATGTTCAAGGTCAGGCTAATAGGGAATCATTTTATCAAGCTCTCAAACTTAAAATTAGATAGCCAATATTTGTGCTATGAGAAACTGATCGTCAGTCACATCACTGTTATCTGATAGATGGCTAATGGTTATTTGATAAGTACGGTATCAGTTTCATAATTTGTCTTCAACCCTGTGGGGAATAGTAACCACCAACTGGAAAATTCCTGAAGAAATTTAACCGGGGCCAATTTGGACCCAGCGTTCTGATGTCTTGAATTTTAGTCAATAGCCTGTGGAGAGTCACAAGCATGTTGACTAATCTGGACTTGCACCATTCAGTATGTTAAAATTAATGAATCAACTAAAATTAGCCAAAATGCTAATGTTAGCGTAAATACTGTCATTAGCATGTGGGGCATCACTAGCATGTTGTCTGTCATTGATTCACTCCATTCAGTATACTAAACATGGCTAATAAGTAAGAAAAATAGCTAATAGCTTATTTTAGGTAAAAGGCTAATGCTAACCTGAGAGAAAAAGATAATGAAGGCTAATACTATTGCACTGCCTATGCACTAATCTGAGAGCAATATTGAGGCTTTTATTTTGAATTTTTCAGTAAGCTTAATTTTAAATGGCCACACTAATCCCTTGTTTTAAACCAGTTATGCGTGTTCTGCCATGTTTGTAGTTCTGACATTCTGCTCAGCCCTCAGTTTTAACTGAGTGTTGGCCATAGTTAGAACTACAGAGATGGCGTGTTTGTAGTCCTAAGCAGCAGCTCTGCCCTTCTCTGTGTTCTGTTGCTATGGTAATTAATCCTCTCTGCCAACTGTCAGATGTGAGTGAGACACAAAAGGGGAGACAGAATTCTATCCTTTTGATTTTAAAGGGCTTTACTAATTTTATTTTAGCCCTGCACCTCCGGCTCGTTGCGATTCTCCCATATCCGCGGATTCAAGCGGGATCCCATGTGGCAGAAGTGGAACCACACAAAAAGACAAGACAACATAAGACAAGCCATCGCTGTTCAACTTCAACAATCATGACAATTTATTAAACAATAAAAAACATAAAACTCATGCAATGCATCTTATAACAGACAAACCAATCAAGAAACATAATTTCTGTTATAGAGACAAATACACAAAAACAACAAACCTTACAGAGACAAAGCCTCTGGAGAACCCTCCTAGTTCTGATTTCCCATTTCTGGGCTTCGACTTTTTGTGTAGAAGGGGATGGGCTCCTCTGGGCTGTATGTAAATTAGTGGTGTGCCTCTAGCAGAGAGGAGGATGGTTTACAACTGTGGGATGTATGCACTTTCTCCAGTTCAAAAACACAACTGTTAGGTTAATCTCTCTAAAAAGCCCTTATGTGTAACTGTGTGTCTTCATGGTTGGTTGTCCCGTGTGTCTTTGTGATGGGCTGGTGGCCTGACCAGGATGTACTCCTCCTCTGGCCCACTGACCACACCAGCCCACTCAGCACTAGCCCCCACATCATTCAACAGGAACAAAAAGGTACATACAGGGGATAGATGGATGGATTTTCTGTAACCAAATTCAAACCAAGCCTTTGAGTAAAAGATGCCAATTAGCAAATATCTAAAAAAATTCTGATTACAGCAGACATTAGCAAAAACCTTCTTAAGAGGAGCTACAAACATCTTAAGAATGGTTGTAAATGTCATCAATTATTGTTGTGATGTTGCACTGAAGGGGAGGTTCAGTTTTCACTTGACCTATTTTCACTTTTGTCTGCAGGCCTTCCCAGTCAGTGGTGGGAGGTGGGGTTACTGCAAAGTGTTGTAAATGAATGAACTTTGTTAAAGTTCCCAGGTGGCTCATCAGGTATGAGGATGGTTCTTCCAAAATGTTAAGCCTGTTTTGTCTAATTTAATTAGTGCCAAGATTCAAATGGCCATACCATCTTTTTTTTTTTTAACTATGTGTTAAAACTTACTTAAGCTCAGAAAAAAATTGTGTTTTTTTATTATCAATTATTTCTGGCAGAAAGACTTTGAAGAATTGTCAAAAAAATGCTCTCCAAGTGAAGAGCACGCCTTATCTCTCCAGTGCTGCAGGTATAAAGAAAAACCCCAAGAGGAGCTGAGATGCAAATGGTTCAGTTAATCCGGAACTTATTTCAGTGTCTGAGATTTATAATTTAAGTAACAGATTATATGATGTTAGAAAGCAAATTACGCCACTGATGACATTTAAAAAACTTAACAGAAACATTTCTGGTGAGGGTAAAATACCTTTAGTTTCCACTGTCCTGCTAAGTTTATGTGTCTTTTCTCCAACACATCTAACTTAAATAATTGCAATATTTTTTGGACATGCCATAATGTTACAGAAGCTTATTGACAACCCATGGATGTATGTATATTCATCCTTGCAGGCGCTGATTCTTTCCACGTATTCTTGCTTCTTCCCACAATTTAAAAAATGTATTTCAAATTAATTGGTCACTGTGAGCTTCTCTTAGGTGTGTGTGTGCGTGTGCGTGCGTATGTCGGTGAGTGTAGTTGTTTGTTTAGTGTGTCTTGCCCTGTGATGGATTGATGATGTGTCCTGAGTGTACCTTGCCTCCTACTCAATGGCTGCTGAAGCTTGGCACCGTAACCACAAAGATTAAGCAGGTAGAGTAAATGGATGGATGTGAAAACCCTCATAGTAAATAGGATAAATTACCATTTGGCTTAAGTAGAAACTAGGACATTGTTTGGGGGTTCTTCAAGTACAGAAAGTATCATGTGTCTATGTTTAGTTATTCACTAACTCTTCAGGAGCATTAGTGAAAAAGTATGAGAGTCTTTTGGCAATAGCAGAAAGTGAAGGTAGGTATTACACAAGTCACTTTATATCAAGTAACATAATTTTACTTGTGTGAGAAGCCTTATTTTTACATTTAGTACATTACATGAAACCTTGTGTCAACCTACAGTATTTAGTCTATAGTACTCAACATAGTATTTGGCTTTTAGAGTCTCACTGACTTGTGTATGCAATATTTGAATTCTTTAATACTGCAAACCTCAAGTTCTTATAAAAAAAAAAAAAAAAAAAAAAAAAAATATATA
>CAEGAE010081671.1:0-107441 GCA_903067095.1 Girardinus metallicus | reverse complement strand
CGCCCGCCGGGGCGGGTCCGTCTTTGTGGGGGGGGGGGGGGGTGGGGGGGGGGCGGGAGGGGGTGGGGGGGGGGGTGGTGGGGGGGGGGGGGGGGGGGGGGGGGGGGGGGGGGGGGGGGGGCTAAAAATTAATTCTTATTTTTTTCTGAGATAAATGTCAGATTTAGTTCGTTTTTTGTTTCTTTTGCCTTTGCATATTGATATTATTTAAATGCAAATGTTTCTTCAATGATTTTTTTTGGGGGGGGGGACAATTCTAGACTTTTCCAAGATTCGGGGGTTCCGGAATACCCCGATCCTCCCCACCCCCGGGATTTATGCTTATGATGGTGCCCAACAGTGCATCATGCGCGCGGGCAGAGCCACTGCACTGGTTTTAGACATAAAAATGTTTAGCTTTGGATTGAAAAGATGAGGCAACAATTCTGCAATATTGCAAATTAAAACAAGTAGTAAATAGATTACTTTAAAAATTAATTACTGTGCTTTTTACTTTATTATGTCATTATATTTTATATTCATTAGACCAAGTGACTGACAACAATTCATAAAAAGACATGCTAAGTCAAGACAAATGAGAAAAATAAGGTACAAACTATATAGAGAAAGAAGAGCCTTTAGTAGGGATGAGAGTCTCCATGGTTGCCTGCCTTTTCAGATCTAGCAGGGAAAGGAATTTGGCACTTATCACTTTCAACATGTGAAACGTGTGAAAAAGAGCGGCGCTCTTCAGGCTCAAGATGCTTTCACTCTTCAGATGTTGCTTAGCTGAGAGCAAAGTGATCAAAGTACTGCATAAGTAACAAAGGTAAAACCAATTATTTTTACTTTTATAATTATATATAGTAATTGTGTATTCTTTTGGCAATTACTCAAAAAGATATTAATTACTGAAATAGCAAAATTCTCCCCCTCACCATGCATGTTTATTTTACTGTGTTTGCCCCATAATAATGGCTGTTATTACAAGTATCTAAACCACCTATAGTAAGCTCCACCATTCCTTTGTGCAGGTTTTCATTACAGCGTTGAGCTCTGAACATCCAGGAAACACATGACTGGTTGGAGGGCCCACCCCACTTAGTGCCCAGCGAGAGAGATATGAGAAAGGACTATACCTGTCAGTCACCACACAGCAAACTCCCCTGGGTACAACCTTTATCTTATCTCCAAGGCAACCACATACTACCAAATCCCATCTGCTGACAGCCCCAGACATAACACGAGACAAGGCGGCAGAAGAATCTGCAGGTTTCTTGCAAGATGATAAGTTGCATCCATATTTCAGTATATATCAGGACATGGACAGGAGGCAGAGTGGGATATATAATTGAATATGTGTGGATTCATTCAAAATTATATGGGCTAATAAATTGAAAAGTAAATAAAAGGCTAATGCGTTCTTTCCAGGATAGAAAGAAACATCGGGGGAAACAGAGCAGCTGGCTGTCATTCTGCCAGGTGAATTTCAGGTCATTAAAAATGCTTTTTGATTTCTTTCACAGTCAGCAGCAACTTGCAAGTTTTAGTAGCATGGGTGGTAGTTAGCACTATCATACAGCAATGTTTTACTGGAATAATATCATGTGATGCATGCATTATTCACTGTAGCACAATCAAATTAATACATTTTCACAGTTTGTAAGGGCAAAGTTAGCAAAATATCCATCATTTTGCCTGAGGCAGGACAGTGAAGCTGTGGTAAAATGCACCATTAGAGCAGATCCCTGGATTCTGCAGGGCTTCCTGTGTAGAGTGTGCATGTATTCCCTTCAGTTTTACTTCCAGAGTCCAGCGTGTGAATTACAGATTTTAAATTGGCAACATGTGTGAGCACACAGAGTTGTCATTCATGTTGTTTTAGCCCTGGACGGATCAGTGACCTCTCTGCTGTGCCCTGTGTGGGAAATCGTCAGCGGGTGAAGGCTTAAGCTTCGAACTGAGCATGCAAACAGAAACTTAATTCACTCATCTCCGGAGGGCACCAGCTCTCAAGGTGACAATTTTTTCACTACTTCATTGGGAAATTTCTCTACTTCTGTTTGTGACAATATTGCACTGAAAAATGAGCGACAAAAAAAAAAAAAACCTTCATAGGATTTTCACTACAAAATGTAATGTTTGCAAATTAATATCCGTGTAACCCTGATATGTTTTTCAAAGAAATATTGCGGGTTGATCGGTTCAACTTTTTTGGCAGCCATGAGACAAACAGGATATGAAGCTTTTATGACAGAAACGCCTCTGCAGCTGTTTACCTGCATGGGGGTGGATTGATGATGCTTTGGGGTAGTGTCACAGCCAAAAGCAAGCAAAAAACAAGTATTTATCCAAGCATTAGGATATCCACAGTCTAAAACGCAAATGGTAGAATTATGTTTCTAAACAAAACAAGTTAAACTATTTATATATTTATGGGATGTCAACTCAAGGACTCATGGTCTCTACCTCACAACCAGCCTTAACTCTGCAAACCGAATATTCGATGCTGATATTCAACATCGAGCGCATTTAGCAGTTCCTACTGATTTTTTGCTTTTAACTGAGACTTTTATAACCTTCGGCGATGTATGAAAAATAACAGGTGGCTATTTATGGCAAAGTAGCTCCATGGCCAACTGCTGAGAAGGCGGCCAGCTGACCAAGCTAGAATGCTTGAAAAACAGTGTGCATGGAAATGTGTGAAATGTCTTAGACCTGACCAGCATGAAACACCTACACCACTGTGCTTTCTTACTAATATTCATCTCTTTGACAACAGGACAGATTATTTACAGCTGCAAGTAGATACAAAGCACATACAGCAATTAGAGACTATCTCCGAATTCAGCTGGGGTTACAATCAACACCCAGCTTACAGATGATCCGCAGTATTTGCAGGGGTTATAGATCACAGCCCACCGCAAATATCCGTGCAGACTTGAGACTTGAGACTAAGAACCCTTGTAATTACCTATTTTTGTAGTTCAAACACAGAACGTACATTAAGACGCATTGATACCCACAGTATTAGCACTAAAGCAGATGCTAATGTCAACATTGTTGGGGCTAGAGCTAATCAGCACCAATGAACAAATGTCGCTCCTAGATTTGCAAACACCAGTCAACAGCATGCTAACTTGTATCTTTCAGCTTCCCGTTCAACTGTCTTTTTATTGATTATTCAGCTTCCCAAACTGCATCTTCAAATATTTTAGATATGCTGTCATTCTTATAAAACAGGCAAGTTTTCCACAAATAATCTGGAGTTATATTCCATAGAAAAATTTATAAATAGGTGAATCCACAAATACTGAACCACAAATCAAGGTCCTCCATAGACTCTTTGGTCAATATGACAAAGTTGTGGAGCTGCAGAAAAATATATCATAATGAAGTTGTCCACATCTGAGTTAGAACCCAAAGCAGTGGTTAAAGTAGAGAGGATAACTTTGAACATTTTTCTCGGATTACAGAGACACAATGCAGGGTGAGAGGCAACCTTTGCCAAGCAGTCACATTGACTTCTTAAGCAAATACACCTTCTGTTTGGACATTAATAGATGACTTGTTGACGTTGGGGGTTGGATGAAAACGGGGAAACTGATTCCAGATGAAAAAGGAAGAAAGGTAGCAGCAGTTAAATAACCACTTGTCACAACCCAGAGACGAGTGCAGAGTACCATCAGAATACCATCTCTGAACGAACAACTCAATGAACCTTGAAGCAGATAGGCTAAAGCATTAGATGAACACACCAGAGGCCTCTCTTTGTCAGTAAGGATTAGGAAACTGTAGGTATAATTCAGACAGGCTTAGCACAAGTGGACGATAAAAGATCAGAACAACCGTGCCTGGTTCGTTGAGTCTAAGTAGCAGCCGTGACATTAAGATTGTACAGTCCGTCTTTGGTAGGGTTGAAGATATAATCTATTTTTTGATGCATTTGGACATGGACATCGACAACTGATACAATTAACAAAAACTTTGGTAAAGCTAAAATGAGCTAAAATGCTAATGCCAGATCATTATTCTAAATAATAATTTGTTCTTAATTTACCCGATTAAATAAAGGTTAAATGAATGTTAAATAAACATATGTTTATTGATATGCAACCTTATTTTGCATATAAAGTTGATATGCAACCTTATATCTAACCTTATTTTTTGTGAAGCGCTCTCTTCACAGAGAATGTGACACCGGAAAGTATATAATAAATATCACATCCATACTGCCTTGCTGCAAGTTGGTGGAGCTGGCATAGTTGAGTGTGGGATATTTTCTTGGCACACTTTCTGCCTCTTAGTACAATTCAGGAATTGTTTTAACGCCACAGCATACTTTAGTATTATTATCCATTTGACCACATTGACCACAATGTACCTGCCTTCTGATGGCCAGTACCATTCGGATAATGCACCATGTTCCAAAGTTCAAATCATCTCAAGCTGGTGTCTTGAACATGACGACAAGTTCAATTTACTACAATGGCAATGACATTCACCAGATCTCAAACTAAAAGGAAACCTTATGTGTGTGGAGGAACGGGAGATTTGAATCATTGATGTGCAGCTGATAAAGCTGAACGATGCTATTACATCAATATGAAGCAGAATGTTTCCAACATCATTTTAAATCCATGTCAAGAAGAATTTATTAAGTACAAGGAGTACCTAACAAAATAGAGAATTACTTTAAAAACTGATTTTTTGAAATTCCTTTAAAAGAAAAGTCAGTACAAATCCATCAAAAATAGGTTTAATAAAACAAGAGTTTGAAATATATCAGCTACACGAATGCCAATGAATGAGAGCCATATTCTTATTTCCATATCTTCTCTCTTCTTTTTTTCATGGTAATTAGGAGCTAAAAATAGATTGCCATTTTCTTGGCTCAACATTTCTTAGCAACAGAAATTACCCAAGCTTTCACCTGGCACTGTTCACAAAAATATGAAACGGACAAAAACATAATCATTGTGCTCCGTGTTACTTTGTTTGTGTGGTATTTTTCATTGACCTAAAGTAACCTTGTTCTTTTTAAAATCCATTTCAAAGCTAGAAAAAAAGTGTTCCCAGGGGTACATCAAATATTATTGTTTCATTATCCTAGAAGTGCACTACAAATGGAGAGGTGGCTTATGCAAAACTGAATTATATTTAGTAACACTTAATTGCTTCAAGTTTCAGTGTAACAGGAGAGATGCCTGCAAGGCAAGTAAAACATTTGGACCCAAATTGCAGGCACATAAGTCATAACACTATTAAATCCTCTTAACATGAGTTCATATGAAAGAAAAGTATTTTAAAGTTCATGTCACAGAAGGAAAGTTTACAAAGTACAACATAATTCAAACTAAAGAAATAATTGGTTTACAGAGATTTAGGTTTTTCTATATTTCTAAATAAACACTAACTAAAACTGAGAACGAAAAGTCGGAAAGCATAAGAATACTCCTTATTCTTGAAAGAATAAAACAAAATGTTTCGTCTTTTGTCCACTCTTTTTAGTGTCCAAACAAGAACTGTGATTCAAGGCCCTCCACAACATTTATATTAAATCAAGGTCTCATGACTTTAGGCTGACAAATTAACTTTACTCAACTGAAAGGATTCTTTACTGGCTATTATAACACTTTGCCACTTTAGTTTAAACTTCAGAGTTAAATGTCACTTTTTTAAATAAACGTTACCTACTCAAGCTTTCAAGAAAGAATTAAAACATGGTTGAAATTATTCTCTCCTTCTCAGTATTCTGGCATTTCCTAAACAAAAATTACTTTTGATACCCTAACAAGTCCAAAACAAGAAAAATGTAGTCAGATTTAATGTCAGAGAGTGAGATTTGTGTTTTATGAATTCTCTATACAGTGTATGTAAATATCAGATTTCTAGTTTCAATCTAATACAGGACTTCTGGCCTAAAATAAATGCCAAAATATGTGAAACTCAAGAATATCACTCTATAAAAACACACACTGACATTTCACATGACAGAGAGATATTGTTACATTTAATGTCACGTGCCTTAAACTTCCTCGTAAATTAATTCAGAAAATCAGCATGAATGTCATTTAGCCTACTACCACAGTTTTTCTTTAAAAAAAAATACATAATTTTATTTCAGATAAGGTTAGAGTTATGCCTTATGAAATTCTAAATAATTGTAAAGCAGCTTACAACTGACATACTGAATGAAACAGTGTGAAAGAAAGAGAACAGCTTAATGTTGCATTAAACAAAGCAAGTACAAAACATCTCATTTGAAATTAAAATTCATAGTAATGCAATGCGTTAGGCGCACTAGATGGCATGCATCTTACAGGAGAACATTTATTACATTCCTTAGAGATTTGACTTTAAAAAAGAAAAATTGTAGGTATCTGACGCAACCCCTTTTTCCAACAAGACACTGTTTGTGGCCTTAAGAAATTTTCTGACCTATAATAACAAAACATTTTTACCAATCTACCTACATTTGTTCCATTTACTGATACCACTCAGTTCAATTTTACTTTTTCTACACAGGCAGATAATTTTATCAAATAAATAAATGATGTTTGATGTTTTTTGCTAAAATACAAGGGCTTGTGTAACACCCACCAGTATTAAGCACAAAAGACATACAAAGCTACCTAACAAGGAACCCTTAATAATCAATCTGCTGACCTTAAAACACTGCATTGTATGCTTTTAACAAAATTCAGCAACAGACTAATTATCAAGCAACACATTTGTTGTGCATTTACTCCTCTGCATATTTTTCAGTGGTTTTAATGAACTCTCTTCTCAGATTGGTGCATAAAAGATTTTAACATCTTTGTGTACCTGCATAAATGTGTTCCATTAAAAAGTTACACTCTGACGATTCATCTTCAGCTTGAAAGTGAACCACATTTAGGCCTCTGCTCAGATGACTCACAAAAAATCCGTTGGCATTAACGTATCCCTGTATTTTGAATTTATCTTTGTTATTTAGTGAGGAATTAAAAACTAAAGTGCAGCTCTTTGGATGAGACCGCTCACCGTGTGCCTGTACATCAACACTGTGTTAAGGAACACTAAAGCTACTTTATCTTGTCAGGGAGACTCTGGTGATTTCAGATGAGAAGGTCTTCAAAGGGGAGTGCTTCTATGCCCCCAGCTTAATGAGAAATGGGGAGATCTCTTTGATGCAACAGTAGGGTGCATTGTGCCACTTTGATTCCATTTGGAAGGATTGTAACCAGGGAGCGGCCCTTCAGGTAAGCCTTCTTTCACCTGCGTACGATCACAATTGCCTGTCATCTGCCCAGCAGGGGTGGAAGTGTTGCTGTGTGAGGGGAGCCTGCAGTCTGAACCTTGCACTCACAAAGCATACAGAAAGTTTCCAAATGCTAAAACCAAAGCCTTCTATCTCTATATGCGCCGTTTTGTTACAGGCATTTAATCAATCTATAAACTGTCTGCTGTGTTAGCCTTTTCACCAGATTAAGCATTGATAAAAATTAAAGGAAAAGAAAAAACCACATAGACAATATTTTTCAGCACATTTTATATAGTTTATCAAACACTTAAGGCAAGAAAAACGCTTCAGCTACTGGAGAAGGAATCCTTATTCTACTTATGTTTTTAAACTTCAAATTAAAGATATATTTAATTTACTTTGCAAATATCAGATACAAGGCCATGGTTCTCAACCAGAAAAAGGTTAACTGCTTCCTCTGACTTGAGGTCAGTCTCTGCCTCAAGCAAAGCAGCTGAGCTGTCTTGGCGGTCTGTCTTGTTACAGAAATAGCTGAGCCAAAAAGTGAAGCTGCTGTTTTTCTGGTCAATGCTCAGATCTTAATCTGTGGTCATAAAGAACATGACCAAAAGAACATCATCCCAAAACCAATCTGCCCCAAATTAGCTTCTTCTGTAATGTGGCTGGACCCAACTTTTAACATAACGTGAGGAACTACATTGTCTGATGGAACAAAGGAGCTAATAGTCCAAAAAGCATGCAAGTTTTGACAATATGCTAAAATCATCATACCAGGCCACTATATGCCAGGCATGATGACATTCACCATCAAATTGTCAGGACATGTATATTTCTGGCATTTACTTTTTAAATTAAATGCCAGAAAAAATGCCACATTTACCATGTCATGTATGGAGTGATAAGACTAATAGAGCACATCCCCTCCTGCACCTGTTGCTGTGCCCCATCAGGCTGCTAGCTACAAGAATTATGCTTTCTCATTCTTACAAGGAAAGTTCCAAATTTCATAAACTATAGCTGGCATGCTATGACTGACACCTATTATGCAGCCAACTGCACCCCTAGTATAATATCAGAAAGTCTGACTAACAATCCAGGGAATATCAGCTGTTTATGCACCTTCTGTTACTCTTTAATGAGAAGTATGGCAAGAAGAAATAAAATTCCTGTTCTTTTTTCAAATTAAAGCTGTTAAATTGTGTTGTGCATTTTTGCTCTCATTTTTTGTGTAAATACAGCGATAACATTGTAACACTGTATCCTGAAAATCTGATGCCAGCCCAAAGCTAGTTACCATTTACCAGAAAAGGGCATGCGGTGGTTAATAGTTTAACATGTGCATTATTTTCAGCTTGTTTACTTGGAAGTTCTTGACACAGGGTCTTTGATAAGAGGCTAATACAGTGCCACAGCCTATTTTGGAGCTCTAAAGAAAAGATCAGAGTTATTACCCCTGCAAGTCTGCCGGAATGAAAAAAACCAGACGTGCCAGCCTCCACCATAAATCACCAGGGGTGCAGCCTTTGGACTGAGTTAGGAGATTTCCTTTAAAAGGCACAGACAACACATTTAACAAAACTTCTGACAGGGACGTTCATGGCTAGGGGAAAGAAACACTTAAACACTAAGTGGAGCAGTACATTAGCAGTAAAAGCCAACAAAGGACATCATCCTTAACTTTATTCACATATTTTCTTTTGTTACAAAAGGCGTCCAAGAGGTTGTCTTCTGTCCAATTTAATGTTTTTTCAACTGAAATTAATGTAACCTTTTGTCCTTACTTTCTGGTGAGGGTTTTGCTCATAAACACCTCAGTCTTCAGGCTTTAATCCTGTAGAATATCTGTAGGATGAACTAAGAGAGTATTGAAAATGATTAAGGACAACATAGAGAAACTGCAAACAGGAATGATCAAGAGACTCACTGTATACTCAGTTTCAGAAATCTTATGAGAATTGTGTCATCCTATCTGCAGAAAGATATTGTATGAAGTGTCACCAGCAAAGTATCAACATTAAAACATTCAGCAAAATGTTGACTGACATTATTCCACTCCAATTAAAATGAAAAGTTTATTTTATTCTTTTTCCATGGGTGAAAGTAAATCTAAAATTTGAAGCTTGCTATCTCACACAAATGCTGGCGAAAATTATTTGTTACATAAAATCTGATCAGTGACATCCAACGTTGGATTTCAAACCAAACAATTGTGATGACTAAAGCTGTTTTTGTTTAAACACAGCGCTTCCCCTTAGTAAACGGTGACAGAAAGCTACAAATGTAAAACTAAAGTGCAGCAATTTCATTCCGGCATGAAACAAACTTCCATCTCTCGTCTGAAAGTAACATGTTCCATTTTTCCTCTACGCCTCCAAAATGCAAACTGTTGTGCCTTTGTACATCCTCCCTAGTGTGCCACTCAGTGTGACAATCACTCTGACTGACAGAGTAAACAAAGAGTTCTCCGAAACAGACCTCAGACTGAATCCGAACACATTTTCCTGCCCAGTCTGAGGGGAAGCAGCTTTTAATCCCTTTATCAAAATCTATCCGCAAAAAATATCCGAGCTCTTCGCCGAGCTTACTGCTTCACTCAGCTTTATTGCTAAACGAGTCACATAATGTGACCCCGTATTTCATTTCCACTACACGAGTTAAAATTCATATAAGTAGTCAAAGCTGCAGCAATACATTATAAATGCTATAATCCTGCAACACAAACTCAGTCTTAGTCACAGTCCAACAGGCGCAGACACTGAGAAAAACACATACACACACCCACACAGGGAAGGAGAATGATGTCAGGCCAAATGCTATCTGAGGGAGGATGGGGGATGGTTATACAAGCATGTTTACAGGACATTTCCTGTGGCTGTGCCTTGGGAGCATCATCTGTCCACAGACAAACAAATACAAGAGTCCCCAAAGTCCAACACTTTGTAAGGTTGAAAAAACAAAAATAGAAAATCTACACTTTAATTTATTGTTTAATTAAAAAGCAGCTAATTATGGCTGAATAAAACTGTATAACCACACCAGAACACGTTTCAAATAGGAAAAACGCTGTTTACAGATTAACTAAACGTTGTTGTTTTTCCAGTAACGACCCCATGCGTGTCAGCCATTCATTACTGCATCTGTCCCAGGAAGGAAACATAAATGTGTAGCGGGTGAACAGGCGTGGGCACCGGGATGGTGGCAGAGACACAGTGTCAGATAGCATAATAATTTCTCGTTAGGTCTCTGCCAAATCAACATCACAGAAATATCAAGAGATTTAGATTTTGTAAAAGAACCCATAAGAAAAATCCGAAATTAGCAAGCAATGTGCTGATAGTTATAATGGTAAAAGTAAAAACAAAAACAATATTATTGGTGCGCTTACTGTCAGAACTGATGGTTAGATGTTGGCAAATATGCCAACAAAATGTACATCGCCTTAGACTCCAACTTTACTGTGGATGTTTCTTTTTCCTCCGAATGCTACAATGAGCGATAAATTGCACTGCAATTGAAAAAAAAACCACATTTTAATTTCATCGTCCCTTTCTTTGAAAAGTTAAGATGATCCATACAGATCTGCTTTACATGAATACAAAGCTCGCTTGTTTGTTCCCCATTTTGTAGTGGGCAGGAGAAATTGTCCTCTGCTTGACATATTTACATCCCAGGGAAAGAAGAACTCAGGTGTTCAAATAAATATTACAAAAGTTGTTATAATTATCACTTCAATTATGATTTTTAACCTCCCCCCCATATGTACTCATAATCATAATAGACATTTTCAAAATCTTCCAAGATTTTTCACCCTGACTTTATGCAGATACAGTAAATATGAAATCTGAACACATTCCTGATCTCCTTGGTGACAAAATGACAAGCCAAAAATAACAGGCTTTGTTAAAAAACTCACACATTTAACAGCATTAAAACATTTAGATTGAAAGCAGGTCAGCCAATCGGTGTTCTAAAGGCCAAGAATTATTGGCCTACAACAATAATTGCATAGAAGATTACAATATGATTACTACTGTGGTCTGTTTGATTGATCTAACATGCTGAGATCTGCTGCAACACAACTGACCTATTGGTCAATCTATGAAATGGGATATTATGTCATAGGAGCCGTGTTTATTCTCTTTCTTCTAAAGATTTGATGAAAAAAATGTACGATAAAGGGGCTAATTTAAAGCTGATCTTACACAAAAGAGATTAATTTAGCCAACGTTACCTCATGGGAAAAACATTTCCTATGTTTGATAGTTTAAAGGGATTTAAATACAGTGTCTGAAGGGAATTATTGTCCTTGCCTGAAAACGTGTGGATAAAACGAGCTGATGTCTCATAGTTGTATTTGTTAAGCCACCTATCAACCCTGAATTTGAACGCGCTAAAAAAAAGCAAGAATGGGAAAAGAAATATGAGTTAGAATAATGGATGAAGCACCAGTTTTTATCCAGCTTATTCTTTTGGACAAGAACCTGCAAAAGATATATCTGAAGAACAAAGAAAAAAAAGAGAATTTGTTTATTTTCTCATACTCTAACTCGAGACATTTTACCTGAGGGCCGGGTGAAAAATGTCTACAAAAATCTTTTGAATATTTGCCGGCCTTCCACAATGTTGTTAAAATATTTTCATTTTTTTATACTAATATCTGTGTAAAACCAATCGAACATATTTTTAAGTTTCTCCTATATAAATATTGTATCATCCGCATGTATTTAAATATGATTTACATACGATTGCAAATCATGTGTAAATCCCCCCCATATGGGGGGGATTTTAACCTCCCCCTATATGGGGGGTAAAATCTGAAAATGTACCAAACTGTGACCTTAAAATCAAAGCGAATCACAATTTTTGTTTTATATCCATAAGAAAGGCATCCAAAAGCTGCAGGACATCGGAACTCCAACACTGCAGTTTGAGAGAGACCACCGACTTGGATCATTTCTAAAACTTAACAGTGTGACATACTTGTCAAATCTTACAATTACTATGTATGTTACAATAGATCCCAAATTTTCTTATAACCCATAGTTTTTACAATGTTCCCATCACTTTCCCTGGATTGTATGAACTTGGTAACTATTATGACTATTATGTGGGCACACTTCCACTAATGTGCTAATAACAGAGTTAATTTTTTGTTTAACATTTTAGAGTATTTGCTAACCTTGAACACATTTAGCCCACTTAAGCTCCTCTAAAATTTTCCAGATAAGTTATGGAGGACTAATTTAATTGCCCATTTTGTAAACTTTTAGTAGAATGACGTTTAAGGTCTGCGTTGAAGTTTTAGTTATTGACTGAAGAATTCTTCATGTAGTTAGACATTTATATTCATTCTCTTATTTTGAAGTGGATAAAAAAGTTTATGCAGCAGTTTGCTTTCTCTCACCATTTTCTCCACATTCTGATGTGGTGCAGCCAAAACATTTATTCTGTTCTCAGAATGCATCACTGTAGAACAACACCTCATCGTTCCACGGAAACAGTTTACAATCCACTTATGTCCTTAGTGCTTTCTGATAGAAACCCTACTTAGGTTTATTAGGCAAAATCAGCAACAAAGTTGATTGACTTTAGCACTTTAGCACTCCACTAAGCAACATCTAGGTTGATGTGGCATTTTAGCATATACAGAACTAATGTTTATGGTTACTGCTTTAGCGTTAGCACTACTAACTTTTTAGTTTGCAGTGCCCACCACTAATTTGCCTGACTTATTTTGAATAACAAACACTGGATCCGAGCAGTTCTCCAGATGAATGTGCATCTCCAATTGTTATTGAAACCTAATGTCTATTGGTTCATACATCAGTTTATCAGCGAAGTCCAAAACATTCCAAGTTTGAAAGTTTCCATGAACTAACAATGTCAAACAATCTATATATACCAAGAACTGCATCCTAGGGACTTTTCCTTTTTCCCATCATATACAGGGACTATAAATGTTTCCACATTTATTTTATGTTTATCATATGGTTACAATTAGGTTTGTGGCTTTGTGCCCATAGAGCTCAGCTGAAAACTTGCCTACCTACTAATTATTTCCCTTGTCTATGTGGCTGTTCACATTCAGCTCACAAAGGGATAATTAGTGTCTTTATTGTACTGAATTATAGCAGTCAAGCAAGAGGGATTAATAAAAGTCAGCAGTTGTTATCTACACCAGGTGTGAACAGTAGCTGCCAACCACAGACATGGCTCCACTAATGACAGCAGCTGCTGCAAGATCTTACTTGCATCTGATCAAACTGCAACAAACAATTTCAATCCACTGTATTTGGAATGCGTGATAATGTAGATTTTAAATTTTTTTCAATACAATTTAAGAGTCAGCGAACATGTGCATACATATACATTCATACATTCAATGTGAAGCTTTAAAACTAATCCAGCTTCTTAGTGTAGCTTTTAAAGGATCTCACAGAGAGCATGCTCCAAGCTCTCAGTTTTTCTTGCTAGGTGTCCACTGTCTCTTCATCTAATCTCAAAGTGACTGCACAGTGTTAAGGTCAGGACTCTGTGGGAGCCAGGCCATCTGTTGCACTGCCTCTTGTTCAGCTCCTGGCTATAGATATTTCATCCTCACTGTTCCTGTATGTTGGGCGTTGCTGTCATGCTGCTAGAATTTTCACCCTATTCAGGTCTCTTGCAGGAACTTTTGTAAGGATGGCTCAGAGTTTAATAAAGTAAGGGGCCTTTCTTTGTTTTAAGTGTTGATGCAGGGAAACATACACAGTCACAATTTTTTTATTGAGACCTGCAATTTATTATTACAACAATAGCAAATTGATTTACCATATTTTTTAGGGTTAGGAAAAAGGAAATGTCCCTATGATGCAGTTCTTTGTATATATACATTGTTTGACATTGTTAGTTTATGGAATAATAATTTGGCAATACTGATGATGAATACATCAGTATTGACGTTCCAAATAAGCAAAGTTTGGCAAGCATATAAAAAATACACAAGTTAAAAGAAAAAGTTAAAAAGTTTAGTGCAAAGTTGAATGCAAAGTTGGTATTAAACCTTTTGCACAGGATATTGATGTCCTGATACCAGCCATCCTCACACCCATTAATAAAACATCTAGGAGGATATTGGTGTCCAGCAGAGCTGTAATGCTCACTGCCTGAACAGCTTCTCTGCTAGACAGATATAAAATAGGATTGGCCCTATACTTCCCTGGGAAATACAAAATCGTTCACACAGAAGTAAGACGTGATGACCCAAATGGTTAAAAGCTCCAGAAGGTAAACTAGACTGCAGCTTCTTCTTATTTTCTTTTGTATGTTGTGTAGTGTGGCAGTCAAAATAAAGTTAGTATTGGGGGTTCACAATATTAGATAATTACACAATAGAAAATTGTCTTTCTTTGTAGCTTTACTCGTTTACTTACATGTTTTGCACATTTATGAAATATGAATATGTGAACTTTTAACTGAATCTTGTGGACCCCTAGCCGCTTGAGCTCAAGATTTTAAAACGTTTTTAGCATGACAACATACACAAACACTGTGGCGGTGTTTACCGAACTAATGAAACTCAATGCTTTTAAAATGACTGATTAGGGAACACTTTTAGTCACTCTTAAGTCCTGTTGAAACTTCCACCCAAAGTTATCTCCCTGCAGCATCTTATTATTGAACCAATCTTTCTCTAGATAAACAGTGGCAAAGAAGCTTTTAAGTTGCTGCAAATGTTCTCAGAATTGCTACTGAGAACATTTGTTAAAAGTTGTCTGAACTTTTAATAGTCTCAGACAAGAATGAGTCAATAACTCATGTTTTCTAAGTACACCGACTTCCCGTTGAAATCAGCATTTAGTTTCTCATTCTCTCACATCATAATGTCTTTTACTTCCTGCACTGATAAGAAAAGATCAGAGCCTTTCAGGATGTGGCCCTTAGGCGGCGGAATAACATTCCACTATTGAGCTTGGCTGATACATTATTATTATCCTCACTATTTAGCAAAGCATGCTTCTGTGAAGGCTATTTAAAAAAAATCAAAATACAATCAAGATTCTTTATTCTTTCTTCAACTTTTCCCAACGTCATTTTAAATCACACCTGTTTAGATAATCGCTGCTGGCTTTTTCAAACGCTGCCATCCTTTGAGTTGTTTTTTATTTTTATTTTCAACAATGTTATTGCTTCAGCCATCGTAGACCAGCGCAGTTGCCAAGCAACTACACATTTTCTATGTTTACTCTAGGGGCAAGCATATAATACTGCAGTCATACAATATGGCAGTGAGGAAAATATCAATATACATGTGGGAATAATCACCATGAGGACATGCAGAAAATGCAAATCATAAGCACAAAGCTATATGGAACAGAGATATAAAAAAAATGAAAGGTTGAGACAGTAAAACAAATGGATCTGTTGCCATAAATACAACCAATAAGATTTCTGGGCAATATGGTCAACTTGCTAAAATCTATAGAGACGAAAACAAATGGTTCAGGTTTCAAAGAAATGTTAGAAAAAAACAAAAAAAACAACAACAACCTGATTTTCCTCAATTAACATTTTTTCATTTGGTTCAGGCAGAAACGCACAGAAAATGGATAGACATGTTTCTTTAATTAGCTAGAAATGGGGACTGCATAGGTGCAGTTTCAGTTTATTTTACATTACTGAAAAGTTATCTGCTAGTGTTTCCAGAGATTGAGTAGACATTAATTACTTAAACAGCCATGATCACAATGCTCTTTATTTGAATTTTAGCATGCTGTTAATGCTGATGTTATCCCCTATTGGTACATATATCAGCGTTTTTATAGGAATGTTTTAATACAATCATAGACATGGTGTCATAAACAAAGGACAACCTTTATGCTTTACTTACACACTGATACATGTCTTTGTAGACTTTGTATTGTATTCACAAATATTTTGTATTCATTGCAAATTTTCATTTGCCATTTCTTAAGTTGACTGTCCTTTAAGTAAATCACCCGCAGCAATCGCAAGAGCTTTTTTGTGAAAACTTAAAATTTAATATTGTGAAATGTCACCTGATATTGTGAGAATTATGGAAGAAATATCTCACATTTTCAAAAAAGTAAATCACAATGTTCCTATTAAAGATGTATTTACGCCAAGGAACATAGATTTTCACCTATCTGTGCAAATTTTCCAGCAAGTTCTGCAGCTTAACTCAAAAACTGAACTTAAATTTAAAAGTTATACACCACCAACATACAAAGTGCTTTCTTGCTCTGAATGATTTAGCTTATGATGCTAAAGGATAGGGAGGAAAATAAAGCTGATGCATCAGCATAAGAGAATTAAAAGGCAACAGACTGAATCTTCTATATAAACAGTATCACAATCGCTTTGCTTTGGAAGTTCTTCAACAATCTAATACCATTTTATCGCCCACTCTCACTGGTTAGCCATTTTTAAAGAGTTTCTACTTAAGCAACATTCAGGCAAATTTTCACGTACGTTTTCAAGAAGCTGCAGGTGAATTCACCTTTTCTGCTGATTAAATGCACAAGTGTTAATTTCCTGTTCATTAGACGCAAATGATGATGACAAAATGAGCCACCCCAAATGACAAATGACCAACATTAAAAAAAATAAAGGTGGTAATAACTTTGCTGATGGATGTAAAATGATAGCACTGTGTAAGCTCTGTTCATGTGGTGCTGCATTATGAGATAGCTTTGGGCAACATTTTTTCTGAGATGCTGTTTTGACACATGAGCTGAAATCTTCTTTATAAGATTTTGTCAACAATTGACTGAACAGTTCCCTGGTATGACATTGGAAAGATAAAGTCGGAACATTTATCCAATTGGTATTTCACAATGACAGTAGGTAGACAGAATGTATGCTAACTTAAATGTTTAATAATTAACTAAAAAGAATTAATGTGCAGGTGACCAGGATGTACATCTTTCCAAATGATCTCTGAAAATAGGAACCAGCTCCACTGTGACTATTAAAGGGTAAGTGGATAATGGACAATGGACGAGAAAGATTTCATACTCCAAAACCCTGAAGCAACCCAGCAAGCAAACATAGGCGGTAAAAGCAAAGATGACGGTAGCTGAATGAAGGAAGTAGCACATCAATAAAAAAGGGCTTGAACAAGGAATGGAAGAAAACTAACAGTACATATATGAAGAGTGGGTAAGGAATGGAGAAGAGGTGAATTGACAAACGAACGAGTAATAGGGCAAATTAATGATGTATCAGCCCTAAAATTAAGCCATAAGCTAAACAATGTTCTAATCAGAAAATGTAACAGAACTCAACCTAAACACAACAATTTAAAAAAAAACTCATGACAGATGTTTACCTTTTTTTATATCGGTAATACCTTAAAGACAAGAAGCAATGAGGCAAACACAATGTGATTAATAAGCTGACAACCTCATCTGACATCCTCAACATACTGCAAACTAAGTACTACAATTTCCATAGCATACTTTTTTCCCCATGCAGGTTCCACTCTGGAGTATTTACAGCTGTTGAAACAGATTTATTTTTGTTTTTTACATGTTTATGTGCAAATATAAGCAATGTCTGGGCTTGACTATCAAGACACCAAAAAATTGATATAATCTTCTCCCTTTGACTGTTCCGATAATCTATATTTACTGAAAACACCGAGGACCAAAATTATGCTGCGAGAACAACAAACTCACAACCAGATTATACAGACTGAAATTATACATTTGGAAAGTTAATGCTTTGAATTCCATCAAAAGATCCATCTGAGCAACATTGTGTTTGAAGATTTACATAAAGCTCTAGCAGTAAAAGTAGTTATAACATATACTTCAAAAGGTGTAATCATTGAACTATTTACATATTATAAAAAAATACCGAAATATTCCAAAGAATGTAAGGCTTACAGCAAAGTTGTCTTTGCTCAAATCTAACTTTTCCAACTCCCTTCAGAAGTTACTAAAGTTGAACTCAGATGTGTATTCATACCGAATAAAAGTCAAGTACATCTTTATTTCTGACTGTGATATCAAAGCAGACCAAATTTCTCTCGTTTTGTCAGAATTTACCAAATTATATATGTAAAATTGCTAAATGAGAGAAAGAATATGTTAGATTTATTTACTGTCTTTAAAATCAGATATTTACTTACAGAACGATTCCTGTGTCTAGGGACAGCCTAGATATATTTCAGTTGTTTGACACGATTGAAAGTCAAAAGAAATCAACCAAGATATCAGGAGAATTAGGGAGCTGCACAAGTCTGGTTCATCCTTGGGAACAATTTCAAGATGCGAGAAGGTGTCGCAATCAGATGATCAAATAATTATATGCAAGTACAGAAATGATGGGAATATCCAATCATCATACAGGAAGGAAATGGGCTTCATGTCCCAGAGATTAACATGTATTTTTAAATGAGCCGATTGAAGCCAGAACAAAAACCAAAAGATTTGTGAAGATCCAGCTGAAGTTGGTTAAAACAGAGTCACAGACAGTCATTTCACCCACAGTGAAATGCAACCTGTACCAACATGGACTGAAAGGCCACTCAGCAAGGAAGAAGACTTTACTTCAAAACATAAAAAGCCAGATTGCAGCAGCAAAGACCTTCGTTTTGGAGATACTGATGAAACTAAAGTGGAACTGTTTGGCTTTTATCACAAACGTTACATCTGGAAGAAAAACAGGGATGGTGGTCACATCCTAACTGTGAAGAAAGGGAGTGGCAGCATCATGTTGTGGGGCTATTTTGCTGCACGAGGACTTCGTGCACTTCATAAAACAGTGTAAAAGTATATATATAATTTTTTTTTCTGGGGTGAAATATGATAGTAAACTTTACAAAGAAAAGAAAAAAAAGTTTTTGGTTTGGGAATGCCTATCTGTGCCCCACATATTCAGTCCCAACGTGAATGTTTTCCATATTTAAAGGCTGTCTACATTTCAAATCCTTCTCCTTTTACACACCCCTGTCTGACTTTAGGAGACTAGACAGCGATTCCCACGTGTGTACATCAGAACAGGAAGTCCAGTCTCATTAGTAGGATGGAATTCTAGACTGTGCTTGGCGAGAGAGAGAGAGAGAGAGAGAGACACAGAGAGAGAGAGCGAAAGAGAGAGAGAGAGACAGAGAGACAGAGAGAGAGAGAGAGGACAATGACCCGTGATAGAAAGTGACAGCATCCTCACAGTTTCGGCTTATGCACAGATTAAAGATTACAGTTTCTCCACCTCTGATGGGTGACCCCTGAAAAGAGAAGTAGGTGGTATTTAAAGTGACGTAACAAAAAGTCTATCTCGGCACTAACCGTATCTGACCACGGCCTTCTGTAAATACGTGCAAAGTAAATGAATTCATCTCAATCTGGTGTTTGTTTTAGGATCTAAAATCCTCCAACTTACACATGCAAAGGAGACAGAGTCAGAATCAAACAACTTTGGCATAATAAATGATTTGCGGGTTTTGTGTTGATTTTAGCTCTTTAGTGGTAATATTACTGTTTTCAATGGGAGACCGCAGCTTGTTCAGAGAGCGACCGTTCAGGCTGCGCTGTAATGAATGCATCCCTGATTGCAAGGCGCCTGTGGCTCAGGTAGTTACACTTTTATTTCTGGATTCAAGAAAACAAAAGGAAAACAAAACATGTCGTGTAGAACAACTTACTCTTGAGGGCAGTGATCAGCATATTTCCATCCTTGATGAGCTCCTTGATGAATTTATTGGTCCGCTCCAGCTCTATTTCATGGTACTTGAGGCGCTCCCTGAAGTCCGGGCTGTCCAGAAAAGAGTCACTGAACTCCAGTGCCGGGAGTCCCATCGTTTCCCACAGTAACGGCGTCGGCTTTTCCAAACTTTCTAACTCGAGGAATAAAAGTTTTCTCCCGTTCACATCACGCAGCTCAGATAAGGATGCAAACTTCTCAGAGTTCTCCAAAGAGCGGTTCTCCTGCCCCACTCCTTCCTTTACTTCCGCTTTGGATTTCCTCAACTTTTTTTTACTGCTACCTTTTCTTAGAAACAGTGGTCGCATGACTCCTGCTGGTTAGTTCTAGATATTTAGCAACAGCTGGATCGCCCACCTCCTGCGATAAAGTTTGAACGGGCTTGCCTACGTTACTGTTGCTTCTTCAAAGATGAAGATGCGGTAATAATTGTATCTCTTCTAATCTTCTCAACTTCGATGTTCCTACAGGATAAATACATGCAGAATAGATTAGAACTAATTATATGTGACCTTTATTTAACCAGGCAAAAACACTTTAAGAACAAATTAATTGTTTGTAACTGTGGCCTGGAAAGGGAAAGGACTTTTAATGTTTAATTAAAACATTTCTTGAATGAAAATGCAATGGGTCGGTTTGTATGAATATAACACATTACAAAAGCTATAAAATCATTATGCGCACATGATATAAATATGCAATTTGATGTGTTTGTTCTAATCTACTAACACAGTCCTTAATAAAATATGAACAAGTCCTGAGCTGCATGAATCTCCATCCCAGTTTAGCAAGTTATGATTCTGTCAAGGAATCAAGGAGAGGTGGGTAGAGGAGCCAAACATTGTACTCCAGTAAGCTCAGCAGCACCTCAATATACTTTTACTTAAGAAGTAAAAAGTTGTCATTAAAACAATTAAACAAGTAAGAGTAAAAAAAAAAAAAAAAAACTAATAATATGTCTACTTTAGTACAACATACTTGAATGGAACACTTTAATCTGATTTAATTTGGGGATATTCTGCAATCATCGTGAACAAAATGTAAAATTTTGTGCAGGTTCAGGTACTTTGATAAAAATAAAAAAAATAAGCACATTACATGATTACCAAATAAATTCCGACAGAAGACACATTCCACATCTCAGTTTTCCACAAATGTTTTGAAAACCATTTCTTATAATAGGTTGTAGCATATTCAGCTTTTGTTGCTCTCAATGTGGTAATAAGCCCAACTTATGTCCAACTAGATAAACAAATACATACTCTTGACAATTTTGATTTTTGTTGCTGAAGGATTTGAAGTATCTGTGCTGGATAAGAAGCTAGCATAAATTAATAAACAAGCAGTTGATTTTTGTAGCACATGCACAAAATTTGTATTCTGGTCAGGCTCAAATTTCAACTCAACATACAAAATTATTTTGTCTATATTTAATTCATTGATTGTATTTCATCTTATTGCCACAGTTTAAGACCTGAACAGTAAATAATCCAGGTAGGCTTATGTACAGAAATTGTGCGCATCAATCTGCCAGGTTAGAATCAGCAGGGGCTTGAGGAGAGAGATCTGAATTAATACCTTGGTAAAGGAAAGTAATTAAGCTACAATATAATTGCAGTCTGGATTTTTCACGTCTTCCTGTTGCAGCAGGAACAGGCCCTGGAAATAATGTCGCACTACACTGAGAATTTGTGTAAGCATGAACAAGAGGCTTTGTCACCAATGGCACTAAGTCTTTTGGATGACTCTTTCGACTCATGGTGCTTTACAGGAATGAGGGGACGGGGAAGCGGCTTTGTCATCATGGGAGAGAGAAAAAAAAAAGTCTCAATAGAGAGATGGATGTTGCGGCTTTGACTAGAACTAGCACACACAAATGAAAATACATTAACAACTTGATGACTCACAAGAAAGAGCATTTCCTCTGTTTCATTTGGATGGTAGTTCTGCTCACTTATTTTAAAATAAGTTACTTTACGCATAGCATGTAATTTAGGAAGGCTTAAATTTAAATGTACTTTTTGAGATGAGTCTCTAACTATGTGAACTGCACACTTTGATAAACTTATCAGCAATCTTCTAGCATAATTCTCGTTGAGTATTGGCCAGTCTTCCTTTTAACCAATTTAAATGAATTCTGAAGAGGGGCCAAATATCCACTCAGATGTTTGACTTATTGATGGTGACAGAAATTGTATAAAAACCAACTTAAATGGAGAAATTTAAAGTAATGTCAGTAGTAATGACTAGTATGTGTACTTTTGACCCCACTGGCATTAGGTAGTTTGAAATTTGATGAAAAGTCATCAAAGTTATATGTTGTGTAATCATCACGCCAAGAAAAAAGCTTAAAATAAATGTGATATTTCTGCTCATAATGGCTGAACTTTTAAACTGATTTATCAATTTGAATGCTTTACTTTCTGCTTCTCAAACCTGGTCAACCTGCAGTCATGGCCTACGTGGCACAGCAACCATCACCAGCCCTTAACACCATCTGAGGAATCAACAACTCTGTGCTTACATGCTTACAGGAAGGAAATCTCAAGCCTAGTAATGAAACTGAACATAAACCCTGCATGTCTGATTCATTCAGAGGAATAACACTCATATTGTCCGCCAATAAAACCATATTAAATTTGCATGCGATAGGACAGAACAGGGAGCCCAGTTTGCCTGGGGAATGTGTGATTATTGCACTTGTAATATTGCCACTGCATACATTATGCACATGACAGGATACAATTGTGTGAAAATAAATTGTTGAGTGATTAGGTGATTCTTTCTAAACATGATGCTAAACAATAGGACATGTGCATATATGTGTGGCTTTTGGAGAGTAGCTCTACTGTAAAAATAAGATGATATAAGTTAACTTTAGGTTTATCTAAAAAAAATGTTTTCAGAGTTTAATTCAAAAACCAAAACTCATTTAGATGTTAATGGGTCACAGTAAATAAAAAAAACATACTTATTTTCTGACATAATGATGGTATCCATTTGATAGGTTTGTATATGTTGACTCATAAAACAAAGAATCCAGCTGCAATCGATACCGTTTCAATCTCCCTTGATATTTTCTTCCACTAAACTTTCCACTAGCTAGCTCGGACACAGCCAGCTTCTTAAAAATCCAATTTTATTGCTATTTTACAATCTTCACATTTTCTAAGAAAATGAATTTGAGGTTTTCATTAGCTGCAATCATCAGACGTAAATATTTGGATGCTATTCATCTGCCTGAAATGAGTCTGTATTGGGTATGACTTTTACTTTTTAAATTGACCTCATACAGGTGCAGCTAATTTGAATCTAAAACAAAAAAAACTGTGCATGGAGTCTAACATTTTAAGATGAGAAAGCAAGACATCCCCACATTTATATTAGTTATGCAAACATCAGTGATCAGAGAGGCAGAGCACAAATCTATTTGTGAGACTGAATCATTGGAGACCAAACAAGAACGATAAAGAAACCAACTGCCTTGGAGTGTACACAAACACACTGATAAAACACACACTTATGATACTCACACACAGAGAGACTGAGACTTCTTTAACATACTGTACAAGTGGGGAAAGAAATTATATGTGAGATGCACATCTTCCCACGTCCTCACTCCTGTTCTCGCTGCATTAAACAGAGCCACTTTGGCCTTGCTTGGTGGAGAGTCAGCTACTCAAAGAAGAAAAAAACTTGGATTTTATAGAAGATATCAATAATCCATGCAAAAAATGCAAAATAAGCATCGATTGGCCCTGCAATGAGTTATGCACAAGTCATGCAGCCTCTGATTAGATTTAGTCACAGTGGGGCAATCAGCCTTGTGCTGAGATGTCTGCTCTGCTTGTGGTGGGAGAACTGAAGGGTGGTGGGAGCGTCGGTCCCTAACATGCCCCCTTCAACTCCAGCTAGCATGCTATCATTTTGTAGAAGCAGCCCTCGGGGATGCAGTTTGTTTCACTGACACAGCGAGTAGAGAAATGCGATACATTAGCGGAAACCCTGTTGCTTCGAGTTAATTGCAGCAAGCGCTGTGCAGCACTAAACTGGGTTATTGGGTGAAAGATAATGGCTTGGATAGATTATAATAAAGCAGTTTCCTCTAAATGCAAAGCTCTCTGAAAGTTGTCTAAATAAGACAACTAATAGTTCCCTTATTTAAAATCACTAGCTAAAAATCTACAAGAGCCTCACAAAGAGAGAAAGAAGTAATAAGGTTTTAAGCAGAGTTAGGTTATAAATTAATGTCCAAAGTAGTGCTATCAATCGATTAAAAAGATTAGTCTGATTAATCACACTCAACGCCTTGATTAATAATTAATCACTGAACTTAATTTGACAAACTTGAAATGTAAAAATGCAAATTTTCTTAAAAAATGTTTAAGAAGCTGTTTTGTCTTACGCTTTCTACCTGACATTGTTGAGAGGCTTTTCTCACTTTTATGGGTTTTCAAGAAGGTTTAAAAGTCAGCATTTTGTTTCAAACATAGTTTAGAAATATAAAATTGAAGCTGGTTGTGCTTCCATGGAAGGATAATTCATCACTGCAATAAATAGGCCATGCTAGCAAGTTTTACCCAAACACCATTCTTACACACAATTCTTTGTGTGTAAGAATTTCTTTAGAACTAGTGTCCTTTATTTGACAGTCATCTGACAGGAAAAGGGCAGAGAGAAGGGGCAGAGACATGCAGGAAAAGATCTGAGAACAGGATTTGAACTTGGAATGGCCGCATTGAGGTCTACAGCCGATGTGTACGGAGATCCCATTCTAACTGCGGTGATTTTTAAAGCAAGATTTTCCGTTGAGCACATCGGTCTGACGCGCTTCACTCATCTTTTCAGTTGCGTTTGCAACTCTGTTTTGAGTACAAGACTGTTTAACGCACTGCTTTGAACTAAGTAACCTTCTGTGGGAAGGTTACTTACCCTTCGTATTACCTATTTTAGGTCAAATAGGTAATACGATTAATCTGCGTTATGTCATATTAATGCGTTAAATTTTTTAGATTAATCAGATGAGTTAATACATTAACAATGACAGCTCTAATCCAGAGCTTTAAGTATCTACAAGCTCTGTTTAATCTGTCATCTGAAAATTTATGGCACAAGCACCAACCTATTAAGATGGGAATGTCCACCTAAACAGACAAGAGCTTTAACCAGAGAAACTGCAGAGATCCACAGTTCAGGTTGGAGAATTTGTCAACAAGACAACTAGATGTCATGCACACATCAAATCTGGTCTTTATGGAAGAAATTGCTGACTGGTTGCGAGAAAGCCTTAAGGAATTGATGAGAGTGTTACATGAATTTTATAGAACATGATAAGAGAGGGACTTTTGGTTCAGACAACTGATTAGTTTCTCTGAAACAACTTGGGTTTCAGCTGGACATCTGTCTAATTGTGAACAGCATAAAACCAAATCTTCCTCACTGATCTGAATTTTGTGTCTACTGCAGGTGGATGAAGGCAAAGCAAAATCAAGCTTGCAATGACTTCAAAGGTCACACAGAACCAACTCTGCGGGCTGTTTAGCCCCAGAAAGATTTCGGCTGAGGCAGAACTTCTTTGAAAGTGCAAATTGTTTCTTTGTCCTGTTAGTCCCACTCCTTCCTGTGTCAGCGTTGGATCGTTCACAGAAGTTGCCCCTTGTGATCTCATCAGGGACTTTTCACCCCACCATCAGCACTATGTCGCATCAGTAAGCTGTTAATACAAATTAATTCCACAGCTTTTTACAAACGAATGGTTTGGGCTAGTGAAAAAGATGGTTTCAAAGCAATAGAAAACATAAAACTAGTTGGAGTGGCTTTTTTTTTAAAGCTTAAGGTTCAAGGCATGTATTTTAACTAGATGACTGCTAATAAAGAAATAACTACTTGCAAATTAATTATGTTTGTATTGGCATGCGTCTAAATAAAGAGTTTTGTTTTCTAAATCATAATAGGTTCAGGGTCATACACACTGCTTGCTTTCCATAGTTTTGGGAAAATCATCTGCTAGATAAAACATTATTTCCATTCTTTCTAATATTATTATCAAGGAGTTTTGCAATAGTGTTGGTCAGAGTGTGATTTGACCTCAAAAGCTCAGATTTATGAGTGTTCATATCTCTACATAGCAAACATGAGCTCTGCTCAGATGAGGCCAAAAAGTTTTTTGACCTACATTCTGCTGAAACCAGATATTTACATTTATGGAATAAAAACACACACACATTTTTCTCTCACTGTCTGAAGTTAAGTGAAACCAAACTTCCAAATCAAAATAACAGGGAGAATCGTCTATTAAACTGTAATACTTGGGTCAAACCTATGTAAATATCTTGGTTTCAACTGTACAAAACAGTGTTGCGCAACAATAGCTTCTAGTTTGACTATGAATATCTATAAATGATTGCTTAGAGAAAGCTTAGAAGAAAAGTAGTGTACAATTTCAAAATTATCCATTACTTTGTCTTGGTCTGTCTCACTAAGTTTTATGAAAATAAAAAATGTAGTTGTAACCTAAAAAAAAAAAAAATGAGGCTGCAGTGGAACAGCTGGTAGCGTGGTTATGTTGCTGTCAAATCCTGGACTGGGGTTTTTCCTGCATGGAGGTTTGGGTTTTCTCCATGTACTCTGGTTTCCTCCCACAGTCCAAAATTATGACTGTTCTCCAAATTCATTTAGATGAAAGTATGGCTGTTTATTCTGTGATAGTAGGTCAGTGACCTGGACCTGCCTATAGCCCATTGACCCCTATAGTTAGGCACCATCCCTCTGTGACCCTGCAAGGATAAGCAGGAATAGTTCATGGTTGGATAGATGAGTGGAGCTCATTAAGTTTGGAAATGGTTAAAGTATTTTTGCAAGGCATTGCATGTTGTTGCTCTCGCAAAGGCAGGATAACCCGACTCCTGTGACGGAAATTATCTCTAAATGATATGAGCTGTTTTTCCCTAATTAACAATTGACACTGCCATGCATACCCTTCATTTAAATCAGGTGTTAAAGTAATTGCACAATTTCCGGGTGGCACTCAGCTTAGTTCCAGAGGAGAGCTTTTGCGAACCAGCTCTGTCACTGTTTTTCTAGCTGATGATTAATGACCCCAATTTAGTTCGTTTTTTTTAATCCAATCACGCTCTGACATTTCCTATCAGATGAGCCCTTCCTCATTCTTTGCCTTGTTTACGTCGTGACAGTGCAATCTGCAGAGGTGCCAAGTGGTGAGCTCTCATTTATGACTCCCGTGTCCAGCTGATGTTTGAGGAGTTATTCATGATTACCTCCTCTTTGCAAAATGAGGCATCTCCATTGTCCGCAGGGACTTCTTGTATTGCTTCATGGCACACTGTGGGAAATTGGCACTGTAAGCTTTTTTAGCTCGAACAGCCACATATGTTCAAGTTAGAGTCAAGCAAAGGACACATCCTGTACAAAATGGTACAACTACAGTGCAAATGCAATCCAACAGAAATGAAAGGCTCAGCATCTTTGGCTTTAGAGTCTGAGTTTCTCTCGGCTCTCCGAAAAAAGGTTGTCCTCAGGAGGAGGGGGCTTTTATTTTTTGCCTCATTGACCTTCATAAGGTGATACCTGTACTGGCGGCACAAATTTAAGTCTGGGTGATAAATTACAAGAGCTGCTCCACCAGCTTTGTAAGCAAACTCTTCTGTGCATTGCAGGGACAGTCTTTAATTTGGAGAGGCAGGATTTTTAAAAAGACGACCCTCCTCCAGAGCACGTTCCTCTCAAACTAAACACAAGCACCGACATCCTCAGTTGTTCGACCCATGTTTTGAGGATGCTTTTGTACATCTCTAATCACTGGGCCGGGCATGAAAAATGCTTTTAAGATGAAAATCTTTTGTTCTCACTCAGAACCAGATGTAAGATGCAGGTTACTGCTTTGAGAGCTGGCAGCTGTTTTTGATTTCTTCTCAAACAGAAAATTCTTTCCTTCCATCCTAACACAAAGAAATATATTTTACATTTATCTCATTATGTTGTTGATGATTCATTTCTTTGAGAATTCCCACCACATTGCTCTTTGGTCAGACATTCTATAATTTGTTGTAAAAGAATATTCTTTTAAGCATAATTAAATGAAAATCTTTTTCTTTCTTTATCTGAATACTCCAACGTCTTTTTTCCTTTTAAGGGTGTTCTAGTATATACACAATCAGAAGCTTCTGTTGCAGTCCAGTCCATTAAATCTAGGCACACTACTTTAAAGATGACAGAGAAAACATTTGCATATCTTGATAAAGTTGATGGATGAATAAAGCTCAGAGGTAACAAAAAGTATTTCATACAACAGAAATCAATAGATTACTTGTAAAACTAGATCACTGTGGATTTTTTTCATCTGGATGTGCTTTAAAGCAGACGTTTTGCCAAGATGCTGGCATGTTTGGAACTTATGACGTTGCTTTTTTGTTTTCCTTGTTCGGGTTGTTTTGCCAATCCAGCCCTGGGCGAAATATGGAGCCATCCAGCAGCCATCGGGTTGAGTCATGATTTCAGGTTAGATTTTCATCGTAAAAAATGTTTAACATAACTAATCGTGAAGGCCGTCACGATTAGTGGGATGACGAGAAGCATCTAATGGATAATATTTTGTCATATGACTTTTTTTCCCCCCTTTTAGTTAAGTTCTGCCTCAAAGACAATTAGAAATAAAAAAATTACAAAATACTAAGGGATATCTCTCAAATAAATTAGTATGTTTAAATAAAAAAGAATTTCTGAAAATATGTATTATTAAAAGTGCGGAAAGGTTGTTTAGATGAAAAAAACCAAGCTTTATATGAGATTTGTTAGAAAATATTATCGCTCATTTCTGCTTCCGGTTCTGCGTACTCACTTCAGTCACGTCCTTCTGGTTTTTGCTTAAATACAAAAGTCGACATGCAAGAGAAATTTATAGAAATTTAAATCAGATGACATCTACACTGAATTATCAGGCAGGGATGTTTTTCCACCGCATCTTCATGGACAATTAAACAAGCTGCTATTAACGTCCAGTGTTTTTAATTGCGGTTTAATTCTATGTCACCAACAAAATAATTGTTGAAAACACTACAATAATAGATTCACTTTGGCAAATTTGTATGTTAAGAGTCCTCTAACACACTGTCAATTTTTTGTTGAATATAGCTAACATTGGCTAACAGGCTAATGCAAGCCAAAACCTTACATTAGCCTTTTACTCGCCAAGTAAAAGGCTAATGTAATGAAACTGCAGGTTGTGTGTTATTTGTTTCATCCTGCTCTTTCTTTGGTGACCCTAATAATAGACATGGACCAATTTAACCTATTTTCAATTATAGGTTTGAACACCTGGCTCAGCATCTTAGATCAAACCCAAACCCAGTTCTGTCGTGTTTGTATTTGATCCAGGTCTGGATTTTCACAATAACCCAGGTTACTCGTTTTTTAAGCCAGTTCCAGAGCGCAATATAAGCAAAAGCTCTTGTGTAACTATTGGCTTTAAGTAGCATAAAATAGTTTTGATAAGGCATCAGAAATGGTTTGAGGTCACAGTTGAATACTGTAGATGATCAGATGTTCAATGCTGAAATTATGTTGTTTTACAGCAATAGCCGCACTCATTCCTTTGCTAAATGAGCCTTCATTGAATGGTTTATTAGTATTCTTTGAACATACAAGAGAAAGCTGTTGAGACGTTCTTGATCAGATAAATCAGTATTAAGGGTTTTCATCAGAGAGAGAATTACACAGGTCCTTCGATGTTTCAGACTACTCCTCGGGGAGGCTGGATTTGTAATTTCAGATCCTTCAAAAACTTTTCCAATCATCCTTTTCCCCCTCATGGTTAAATTTAAAACCCATTAGATTTATGTCATCTGAAGTTTCTCCATCCACTACAGTTATCCTTTTGACAGGCAGAAAGAGGGTGAATTTAACATCCACAGTGTATTTAGAAGGAGAAATCAAACAAAACCATTAGCACAAAACTATAGGCAACGAGTAGGTTTTATTATTCTCAGAAGGTGTGAGCACACACCACTGACTGGTGGCAGTTGTTTTTTTTTGTTTTTTTTTTATTATTATTAAAATCAGTAACATTCCCATCAAAGAAACCGCTCTAAAATGTTCAAGATGACCAATATTTGTTTGTGGTATGCCTTTTGTGATAAGAAAACAGCAACAACAAAAAGATCAGAGGTGAAGCAGAAAACTGTTTTCAGGGCTATTTCAGGTTTGAAAAAAATATCAGAGTTAAGAAAAGGTCCCTTTGAAGAGATCATTTTTTGCGGAAAGAGATGTGCTTTGAAGGAACGGCTTAATAACTATGAAGCCTTCAATTTTAAAAGCCCACAAGTACATGCCTCCACTGCTGGTGATTGACTGATAGAAGCTTTGTTTGCTCTCTCTGAGATCTTTACAGCTTTGTGCCAGGTAATTGAAAAGGAGACGAGGAAGTAGTCTTTTTTTGCGAGTATACCCAAAAATGGAACACACAACTAAAAGCAGCGCATGGACTGAAAGCATCACTAGTCACTGCTATTTTCCAGCCTAAACTGATATATTAATAAGTCCTCTTCCACCCATACTAAAAGAAAATGCAGCACAATTCAGTCAAGATGTTTTACAGTTCATCGGCATAGGACATAGAATATCTCCTGATGGATTAACTGCAGACCACAAAGGTAAAAAACAAACACTAAATCGTAAACGCTGTCTCAGAGTAGACACAACATGTCCACAACAGTACCGGCCTCATCAGCTGCTGCATAATTTAAGAGGAGCTCAAAAGACTGATGCCTCTCAGAGCACGCTAAATGTGCCAAGCTGCAACACAGCATTGCCTTTCCATTAATGTCTCAACGTCTTGTAAAGAAAGAAAACAAGGAGTTTAATGGAAAGTAGTTAGGCTTTCCACAAAAAAAAAAAAAAAACGACTTTAAGTAGTCAAGTTTAAATCAGAGAAACAGAAGGAGCTTGAATTTTAATAAGCAATACCATGCTAACATTCACATCTTGGGTTCATATTAGTAACAGCATGAGGCGATAACAAAATGAATCTGACCATGAATGGTGTCATCTTAATTACCTTCACTGGGTTAACACAGAACAACTCCTAATAAATAGCGGGACCCATACCATTTGTAGATTTGCTGCTCAGTTTGAACTCTTTCTCTATGCCCATCATAATCACGGCCGGTTTCCAATCGGGTCCCATAAAACGAGCCCATTGCAACCATTCGTCCTGAGTAAAACCCATAAGGATTCCACTGTACACATGATGGCCGGGTAGAAACTGTCCATCGTTATTACTGCAGCAGCGCATGCAGAGGACGCGTGGTTACTAAATAAACAGCATAAGATTTTAAGGTAATCAAATGGGATTCAGACTAAAACATAACTGTCCTTTGATTTAGGCCTGCATCATTACTTTACAGATAAAAAAAAATTAACAACCCAATAATGACATACAAATCCAAAGTGACCAAAAAGGTCTAGATTAAAGCATTCCTTATTTCACCTATTCTTCTTTCATTGTGTGTTTTTTTTAAAAGATTTTCACGGCTTGTTGGCAGTTCAAAGGCAAATAAAAGTGTCAGTTTGTATGTACCCCATTTACTAACATAATTCAAACATTGACAAACAATAAAAGAACTCACGCCAATACTTAAAACTTACACCTCACACTTTTAACAATGTGGCAAGATGGAGATGGCTAAATCAAAAGTTAGAGCAGAATTTCGATCATATCAGAGTTTGTTAGTGCTGCCATATATTTTGGTGATGATGGGTGGGGCCAGGAGAGGGTGATGGGCTTAAAAGCTGCAAAACAAGATTCATGTAAAATAGGATGTAAGGATGAATTAATGAATGTCACAGTTTGCAAAAGCCAGAACAGGTTGCTAATAAATCTTTTTTTTTTTTTTTTAAATGTCACATAAAATAATAATAAAAAAAAAAACAAGAGAAAAATCAGAAGCAAGAAATTTAAACCACTGTATAATTTACACATTTGTAATTCAAAGGGATTCCACAAATTATCCCCTGAAACTCAACCATCTCTTTTGAAAGGTAGTTAGTATTTTTGGATATATGAGCAAATTTTCTCAGTTTTTAGAAATTTTGATTTAATTTGAGCCTCCTGTGTAGCGGGCCTCTCAAATTTACAAAAACATTGACCATAAGTTATACGAAATGACAATTTCTTATGATACCAACCCAATACCACATTTCTCACAACTCCTTTCCAACAGGCACTCCTTAGAAAAACTTACATCATTATTTCCACTCTCACAAACATAAAGTCTTCCATTGCAACATAAGCTTCCCAGATTACATGTTTGAGTGTCAGGTGAGGTTTGTACTAATGACTATCATACGTGTCCGTTAAGGCAGTCTTGAAACCACCATCTATACCCTCTCAAGATTATCCTTCTCCAAGCACAGTGCTAGTAAAAAAGCAACAGAGTGATGACTACAGCTGACAGAAGCTCAATATTTCAAGGTCAAGCCACTTAACAGACACAGACAAAAGGCTTAGCTAGCTACTTTTTTTTTTTTTTTTTGCTTCATATCACCACAAACGCCAGTCTAACCGAATGAGCGACATTGTGCAATTTAAAGATTTATGCTAATGCATGAGCTCACCTGTTTATTTAGTGCCATGTTCTGTGAGCCTGTTGGGACAAAGAATGTGCACAACTGCTCAAAAAAAACAAACAAACTAGATTTACCTTTTATTTCTTTCAGGTTGGATTTTTTTTTCTTCAACTATTGGACATCTGTTTACATAAACTGTTCACAGTTCAGGCATCGGGATAACTGCACTGTTATTACCTCACTTTTACCTGGTAGGGATCCTGGATTTATCATTTTCTGAAAAGAAGATTATGCCCTCAGCTTTCATGTGTCAAGACATTTGACGTTTTTCTTTGCCAAGGATCTCCTGCTTTCAAATACAAGGCATTGTTGAAAGCAGAGGACAAAGAACAGCCGATATTTGGATGCTCAGGTGTGACAAATTCCTCAGTGAAATTGTCAGCATACAGCTACAGATTGTAAACAGGCTGCTCAGGATAGAAATGTGGGTGACGGAGCAGAATGACACAGAGCAATCAAATTTGATTTAAAATGATTGTTTACTCCCTCTGGGAAGTAAACATGTGAAACCAAGTATGAGTATAAAGAACTTGAGTGTTCCTTTCCTTATGCTTATTTCAAGGTCATATTGAAGAGCTGTGCAGTTCTTCCAGAGTGTTCTGGGTCAGTTTAGTTACGGATTAGAGACAGCAAAGCTGATACTTTGGCGTGGCCAGCACAAAGCCCTAATTTGTGGACAGAACTATAAACATGGTTGAGAGCAAGGTGGTGGTGTGAATGCACAGTCGAACTCTGATGCAGACCAAAAACTGAACCCTGGTCTGCCTAAAAACCTCGGTTTTGATTTAGACGACATCGCCGAATGGACCAGAGATCGTTCTAAAACCATGGCGCAGGGAATTCTTGGTAAATACATTGAATACAAACTTGTGAGTCTTGCACCAGTGTGAGAAATGGCTCGTAGTCTTTAGCCAACAACAACAAAAAAAAAATCCTACAACCACTAAAATCTGACACCACTCCATTTTTGATTAGATTTCATGAAGAACATGAACTTCAGTGTCTTGTTCAAAAGTTTTTGTGTTTTTTTTCAGTGGTTGTTGGTGCAGCACCACTCCAGGTGAGGGGGTTTGGTTTGTTAGTACATTGCAGTGTGAAAGCAAACAGAACCAACTGAAAATTTAACAAATTTTCCAATTTTGATCTCCGGTCGAAACAAGACCAGACCAGAAAAGCTGTGCAGCTCTTCCACTGAATTCTGGGTCAAATTAGTTACAGATAGGGAGAACAAAGTTGATACTTTGGAGTGGCCATCTCAAAACCCCAATCTCAACCCCATATAAAATTTGTGGCTGGAACTAAAAACATGTTTCAGAGCAAGGTGGAAATTATTTCTTGTATGTTTTTCTACATGCTTAATCTCTTGATGTGGGGTTGGTTTACTGCTCCTCTGGCTGATAAACTCAGAGGACCACTAGCTTTTTGAACCCAGGTCCACTGCTGACATTGATGGTTTTTATGCTTACACATCTAAGCCAGGAGTCAACAAAAGCATAAAGCCTTCTCAACAATCCCATCTAACCTTTGTTTTGCATTACAACAAATTAATCACAATATTTTTTAAGGAGGCTTTCGGCTTGTGTGTCTCTTTCCAATACATATCACATTTCGGCAGAAATGTTTATAAAGTTGTCATCAGTTGTCTAGGCTAAATCAAGGCCGGAGGGACAGCACTTGAGCTGCAGCTTACATGCGCAATCTCCAGCTTCACAAAGATTCCAACTGAGGACGACATGTCGTTGTTTGTGAAGAAACGGCCTTACTCCAGGCTTCTAGTGGTCTGACTTTGTTCAAGTAACCACAAAGACAGCTTTTGTGTTGAAAATGCTAAACTGAGATTAACTCCAGCTGGCAAGCAGGCTGCATGAAGCCTAAGAGGAGAGCGCAGAAATCTCTCAGTTCCTCTGATGGCACAGAAAAAAAAACTAATAACTGAACTGCTGAACACAAAATGTCCAGCTGCTCACAATGAAATCCAAAGGAAATATTTGAAGTTTATCCACCAATTGTACAAGTAAAAACATCCAGCAGGATATTATGAAGCCCATATGACATTGATTATATGCCAGTGTAAAGAAGTGTGAACCTAATGGTGCCATTGATTTCAGAGGTTATGCTTTGTCAAGATAAATGGCTTTCCAACTTTCTAATATGTTGATATAAAAACCAGCCTTGATAACAATCTTTAGAATCTGTAATATATTTTGAAAACTACATCATAGCTGCACTTTATTACAGCCATTCATCAGTGGATGAGGTTGTCTTTAGCTCTTCCTTAACAATAATTTTAGTTTCACCACAAAATCAGATTATTTTGACATTAGCATTTATTAATCATTTTCCTTGTAGAAATTCAAGTTTGTTTCTGTGTAAAGGATCTTCATCTGTCCAAATGGACAAATGGACTCTCAAAAATATGTTTATTTTTGTATTGTCAAGCAAGCCAACACTGAAATGAGCAGAATTGTATTTATGTGTTATGAGGAGTTTGCATGCTGTGATGTGTGAAGACGACGGCTCAGACAGCTTTCGCCATTGTTTGATGTTTTGTGTAATTCCCACACTGTGGGCATCTGCTTTGTTTTCTACTCTTTTATTTCCACCTCCCTGCGGCTCTTTACCGTCAAGTATTCCTGCCCAGGCTTTGTCAAAATCATCAAGGATCTGTCTAACGTGCTGAATGGTGTGTGAAAACATGTTAATCAAGCACCCTTTTCAACACTAAAGACCTTGATGTCCAGTCTACCTGAACAGACAGGGATAGTCAAATTGTTTGCATCCTTCTGATATATTTTCTGCTTTTTAAATGAAATAAAAATCATTCTGCCAAATCTGCGCTCCTGAGAAACACAATTCGCATGCGTTACTGGTCAGAATGAAGGGTAAAGTGCGTCTCTCTTGAGAGCAGTTTCCTTATTTGAGCTTCGGGTCAATAGGGTCAAGCGTAGGACATTAATCACCGGAGTGAAAAAGAGAGAAAATCTCTACTTTTGAACAGGAAAAAGAATAGTCTATCTGCTCGACCTACATGTGCAAGCTTACATGTCAACTCTCCAGCTCATTAAAACCGAATTGAATGTTCCTTATGGTTGCCTGTGTTGCAGATCTGCATTCACCTTGGGTAATAAACCTGTTCTGGCTTCCAATTAAAGGAAAACATTTACATGCACAGCCCAATTTAAATGCACCACCATCAGGGCAGACATGCTCAATCACCTCCAACTCTGTCTCATTCATCACGGTCTTACTTACAGCTGGAGTCTCCAAAGGCATCGATTCGTTGGCTGATGCTTAGGTCTCCTATCACTCAAGAGTCTGGAAGGACAATTTGGTCTCCACGTTGCTTTCTGGACCTGATGGTGAGAAACCAAACAAGTGAGACAACCAACTGTGTAAAACATCACAAGAGGTGAATGATTTAAGCCGTAAGCATTTTGTTTGTCTATACCGTATTGATAAAGCCATTGATTTGACAAGTGTCACTGTATCTGTACTTCAGATAGTCATAGTCTGCAGGGGATTTGAGTTGCATTCTGCAAAGTAGATCTTTTCATTAGTTTGGTTAACAGATAACCCCGGTCACAGCTCTGTGAAACGTTGAAATCAACTGGGTATCTTTGATTTTCTGTCTTCTGGATTAACCATTAGTTAACTCGTACATTAGGACATAAAAAGAATGCTTACACTAAACAAGCCATAGGTCACAGCAGCATTGTTAACATATATGCATGAATTTAGTTCAGCTAAAGTCTTGCTGTCTCACCTCTGTGCTTTGAACTATGATGCTTACATGCAACAAAAGGCACATTGTGGTCATGACAACTCTACTCTACAAAACAGCTACTTACAACCAAATTCTGAACTCCGCTTCCCTTCTGAAGCTACTAAAACTGTTTTCTATCTTTTCTATCTTGACATGTATGCTGGAGTACTAAAAAACATGCATTCTCTAAGTCTAAATATGTGAAAATGTTTGTGCTCACATTGCAAATAGTGCATGTGGATTGGGATAAGGGATGTGAAAATTCAGTATTTAGTGTCCTGAATCTGTTCTGGGTACTTTACTCCACCTACTTTAATTAATTGATTACACCTGAATCCAAAATGTAAAGATCAACAGAAACGAGGTAAAAAAATTATAATATGGCTCCCAAGTATTAGCAGAATAATGAAAAAGTGGGTCATGCTGCCAGTTTCACTTCAGTTTCTAGTATCTACCATGCAGAGATGAAGGAACAGGAAATTGAGAAATGCAATGAAATTTTTCCAACATGTTCAAAAATAATGTGGTGGTCAACAAATAGCAAGTGATTAATAAAAAGATTTGTACCAATTGAACTACTGTCTATTTTAAAATATAAATCTTGTACGATGTTTAAAACAGGCCAGACTTTAAAAAAAAACAAAAAAAAAACACAATAAAGTTCGTTTATATGTATATGTAACTGTATAGATAAAAGGTTGCATTAAAAAATATAAAAGACAAAAATAGACCAGGCACAGGTTAAAAGGTGGTGTGCACAAAGGAAGATGGATAGTCTGGACCTGCTTCATGAAGTATTAATCCAAGCCTCCTTTTACTTTGTACATTGTAAAGTACCTCGGAAGTTAGAAAAAAAAAAACTTGGCATTCTGAACAGAAAGCACAGCTTATGTCCTCTGAGGAGATTTTAACTTTAAATCCCCCAAATTCTCAACTCTTTTGTTGAGCTTAGATTAGCAAATATATAGGTCTCCAATGATACAGTCACTTTAAAGCTTAAAACAGACACAAGAAGGAACACGGGTAATCACATAAATGTCTCCTCTGTACTATTTTATTACATAATTTCATTTTAAGGGAACGCTCAGATTGTTCCAATTGATCCAGGTTTCACTGAGCCCTGCTGCCAAGGTAATCTTTAAATCAGGCAATATGTCAGCTCTGCCAGAGGTTTGCTTCACCTGGCTTTACTATAAAGTAGGCAATGATGCTATAAAAGGGCAATAAATGAACTGGATGCTCTCTTGAGCAGCTAAGCTTAAAACCCAAGGATAAATTCAGCATTTATCTTTCTGTCCTTCGACCACCAAAAAATGTAAAATGGTCACAGCAGAGAGGTCTTAGTGACAGGTCACGACAGTTCAGTCTCTAAAGAAAGCAATGCATTAAAGAGACAGGTGACTTTGATTAACCTGAATGTAAAAAAAAAAAAAAAACAGTGAATAAAACATTGTGTATTACTTTCAAATATTTCTTTATAAAATAGCTGTATACTAAATGCAGTGTTGTGAAACAGAATTTGTCCTCTCTCAGAGGATTGTTGTGGAGCTGCAGGTTGAGCGCTGTGGAGGCAAACGCAGGGCCGTAACGCAGAACCTGGGGGCTGGGGCAGAGAGGGGGCGAGAGGGGTCTAAAATCCTATTTAGAGTTTTCCAAACAATACACAAAAACATGCAAAAATTACTAAAGCTCTTTTTGTACTGTTGTAACCATTAAACAATCTCCCCTTCAGTTCACCCTTATAAGCGGAGATACATTATTGATGTTACCATTATAAAATAACTTACAGTTAAGTATTGGCAAAGCTCAATGTCATTTTCACAGGTGGCGGAACCTTACTGTCAACATGCTGCTGAAAGTAACTAAAAGTTACTTTTAATGTAACTTGGTTACTTTCCAAATCAAGTAATCAGTAATCTAACTAAGTTACTTTTCAAGGAGTAATCAGTAGTCAAATAACAAAGTAACTATGCCATCACTGCCCATCAGTGTGCGTGTTCCTAAGGCAGTTGATGCATTAGTTGCTTCCACACATGTTTAGAACTAAACTAAACATGTCTGTCCCCTCTTTTGGAAAAGAGGGAAAGCTATTTCAACTATTTAATAACTTACAATGGCTAGCAGTACAGTAGAGAGACTGCTATTGAATATTTTAGTAGTTCAAGTCACTAAGTGAAACATATATAGATTTATTATGCTCTGATGTCTTCAAGTCTGTATTTTCTTGATGGTAATGTTGTGCTTACAACTAATGAAAGCAATATTTAAGGTTAGAATATTACACTAGACCAATAAAACTATTGTGTGACAGAAAATGTTGGCTTCCTGACAAGTGTTTAAGAGCTGCTAGTTTTAGACTGCCAAAAGAGCCTCATCGTAAACATTTTTGTGACAGGACATATTGTAGAGGAAGCTAAAACTGGCTCTCATAGTTCCACATCCATTTACTTACACCTAAAATTAAATATGTGATTAGCGTAAAACCTAACAAGACAGCAACTGAAATTGAACAGTGATTGAATTGCATAGTGAAGTACTAACATAGGTTAGCATTATAATCCCCAGGCCTGAGATTTATAATTCCTCTAAAAAGAGATGCAATACGGTCATTTATACTGCAAGTTGCTTTGTGATTACTTCAAGAAATACTGTGTCCGACTACATAACTTACACTTAAAAAATATTTATTCTACATATTTTCTGACAACACCAAAAGGTGCCACAAGCCGGTGTTGCGCCACAATTTTTGACCACGATCAAAAATTCAGTTATCTGAAAAGAGCAATATGACAGTCTGTGACAATATCACCTAACCAGGGAGATTATAAGGTCCTGGAAGAGGTCTGCGTTGAGCTGACTGTTTCCTTGCGTGAACTTTAAATCTCCCTCTGCAGCAGCCCCCTCCTGTTCCTCTTTATCCCTCAGATTTCTACATCCATCTCATTATATTTCCCCACACAAAGCGTCTAGAGAAAAGAAGCTTGGGTCTCTGAATTGAATCACCACTTCCTTCCGATCAGCGGGGATTTGGCAGCATTCCAAGATCTGTATAAACAAACCGCTGTTTGTGACTTTTCCTTTTTGACAGGAATTAAATGTTCATCTGTGCTCCATGACATATAGCGTCAGTTCAACGTTATTCCTAGGTGGACGTGATTTCCGGCAAGGGCAAAACATTCAGAAGGTTATAAACAGATGCACAGAAAAATCCATGGAGAAGGTTGTTGTTTAGTCAAGTTTTGGAATTATTTGACTATTGTGACTCAGAAAATGACTCCGACTCATTTTATCACTTTAGAACAACAGAATTAAATGTGTTTTACGATGCATGTGTATTCAGGCCCAAAGAGCGTTTTTAACCCTAAATAAAATCCGTTCCAACCAGTTACCATCAGAAGTCACCTAATTAATAGAGTCCATATGGGTGTAACTTAATCGCAGTAGAAATCCAGCTGTTCGTTGAAGGTCTCAGAAGTCTATTAGAGAACATTAGTGAAAAAACGCCAACATAAAGACCAAGGAACACAGCAGGCAGGTCAGCAATAGAGTTGAGAAGTTAAAGGCAGGAAAGGCTTTCAAAACATTTTCAGCTTTGAAAATCTCACATGGCACAACTGCAAACCTACAAAGATACGACTGCTCAGTGCAGGTCAGAGAAAAGTTGAGCTTTGTCTCCAGTGGATTAGTTTAATTCTTCCTTTTCAATCATGCACTACTCTATGTTATCTAACAGTCAAAATCTGTAGAAAATCTAATAAAGTTTGATGGCTTTTATTACTTTCGCAAAGCACTGTGTTTGATTATATTCCAAATATAACGTTTTGTGTAAATACACATACAAATCAAAATGTTATTGTATTGCTATTCTTGTCAAATAATTATGGGTAGAAAGTTTCACACGCTGTATTTATTCTCTTCCTCGCAACTTTTTTAAAAACACATAATGAGGATTCACAGTGTATCAAATTAAACTGATTTTTAAAAGAATTTTCCTTCTCATAAACACACAATCCGCCACAGGCAAACATATGTGGAACAAAAAAAGCTAGCAGGTCAAAGATAACCCCCCGGCAAATTAAAAATGTGTTGTTTTACATATCAAGTTCAACCAGATGAAATAAAAAAAAGCTTAATTGTGGGAATGCTTCAAAATCCTTCAGCCATGTTTATCACCAATTTGTTTCCCTTTTCTATGACAACAAAAAAAAAAAGTTTGGACATTTCATGTCAAGTTGCACAATCATTCACCCCCCCTGAAAAACAAAACAGCCCAGAGAACTACAATAAAAGACCAAAACATGGAAAACATATAACCACAGTGTGTAGAAAAGATCAATAACACCTTTTACTTGCAAAACAGTCATTCAGTCACAATAGGATATTTTACCTGTTGGTGTTAGAAGAGTGTGCCAATCTAACAGGAAGCCTTCGAGTGTCCTTGGCCTTTCTGGTGCATTCACTGAGTGTGATGAAAGAACACACTCTGTCAAGCAATATTTGTATGTTATTCCACAATCTTCCGCTCTCTCTCCAGCTTGAGTCTTCTGTCTGTGATGATGAAGGACAGATTTTGGACAGCTCTACAGTTTTTCAGCCATTTTCAGGCCTGAGTCTCAAACATTTATAGGTTGAAGATTGGCAGGGAGAAACAACTTTTGAGCCCTTGTATTTCAAAACAAGAAACTGTAGATAAAACCTTTAGATTTACTTTGATTATATTTGCATGTTTTGAAAACAATTAAAAAGCTGTTGGCCTGCTTTAAGCATTGCAGACATGGCAGTAAGGTGTGGCATCAGGTTTGAAATTGGGAAGGTCAGGTAAGTGTGTGTACGTAATAGTTGCTGAAGTTTCTCCTGCAGGTTGTGTTGTGCAGTCGGGCTGATGAGCTTAATGAGTATCAGGTGTGTTAGTTGCTGCTTTAGCCGCCCCCTCCCCTCATGGAGCGGAAACAGCAGCAGAGGAGGAATGAGGAAAACAAGAATTTTCCATCCTGCTCAGAATCCTCCCATTTCTCCGTATTATTTCCTCATGGTCTTGTATTGATGAAAAGGGAGTTTTACCATTTAATAAAGTTTGCTTCAGCACTTCAAAGAGATCTCAGTGTGGAAAATGATTCTTTAAATTAGGTAAAACTTTCAAAACAAACTTTTCACTCATCTAAGGCGGGCAAGCCAAACTCATTCACAAACATGTTTATTGCAGGAAAAATACAGAAACATGTTTTCTCAGTGCTGCACAGTGGGGTATTTGGTAGCACTGTTGCTTAGCAATAAAAAGGTCCTGGGTTCACATCCCAGCTTAGGGTCTTCCTGTGCATGTATGTGTTCTTTCTGAGTTTTTCAGCTTCCTCCCACAAACATGACTGTTCTCCAAATTGCCCTTCGATGTGAGTGTGATTGTTTTTCCTGTGTTGCCCTGTAATGGACTGGCAACATTCAGGATATACCTGCCTCTTGTCCAGCGACTGCAGCAGAAAGGCACTAACGCCCCACAACCCAGCTTTGATAAGCAGCTATAGACGATGGATGGATGTTGTTTTCTCTGCTCCTGATGCTTGGCATTGTTTCTATTTCCAAAACTGAAGGGCATTCACACCAGCCCTGTTTAGTCCACTTTCTAGTTTGTTTGTCTGGAAAGTCTGGTTTGTTTGGGGAAGTGTGAACAAGACAAGCAATCAAACTCTGACACAGACCAAAGAAGCAAACTCTGGTCCGCCTACAAACCTATGTCCTGGTTCAGTTGAAGTGAACTTTGGTGCGGTTTGAATGCGTATATGAATGGCAAGTGGACCAGAGACTGCTCCAAAAGCAGGAAGCAGACAATAGTGCAGGGCATTCTGGGTAAATACAACCAAAACAAATGTGTGAGTCTAGCACCAGGGGGAGAAATGGCTCATGGTCTTTTGCCAAAGAAAAGAGAAATCCTAAAACCGCTAAATTCTGATAGTGCTCCTTTTTTATTTGCATTTGGTGAAGAAGGATTTTGTGCCCAATGTCTTCTTCAGAAGTTTTGGTGTTGCTTCCTTCATTGGTCCTTGATGCAGCGCCACCACAGGTGATAGGGTGAACAGATTTTCAAAGGGTTTGAACTTTGAATTGACCACTATTTTTAGAGAATAAACCCTTGTTGTGCCATTTATTGGCAATGCAAAAAGTGCTGCAAGTTTTCCCAAAACCTGTGCTTGTGCACTCCCATGTCTTGAGCCACAAGACATTGATGGAGTACCCGACCATTTCTACAGTTGTGTAGCATGAGGTTAACAAGTCTAATCTAGGAAACGTAAAGGGGGCGTTTTTGGTTTGTGTTTAGATATTTGAGTAAGACATATTGTTGAAAAGGTCAGTTTTATGAAAGTGATAACACTATGCATCAACTTCTTTGCTTTCTGACCCTTTTAGGATGAAAAAAAAAGCTTCTTATCTTCATTAATTGCTAAACTGAAGTTTGCAGTGCTACGAATGGATGCTTTACAAAGCTGCTTCCTTCAATCGTTGTTCTCATTGTTTGACAAAATGTGGCACTCCTCCCTAATCCTCCCTGTGTAATCTCATAGCTACTGATATGTTGGAAACCAACGGTCCAAACAGCAAGCACAAATTAGCTCGCTGTATCAGAATTCCCAACGTTATTGCTTTTTCATTTAGATACCAGAACACAGTGAATGCCACGCACAGCAGCAGAGACTCAGCCGCTTTGGAATAATTTTTATCAGAAGAATGTGTAATTTCCACAAGCCTTTAAATGTGCACCGATATAGAATCAGTCAAACCACACTGGTAGGAACAAAATGGAACACAGTCCGACATTTAATTAAAACCTCCCCAGATTCTTTTTAATTACAAGGCTTATATCTGTGGAGCTGAAAAGGGCACTCCCTAAATGATCAAAAATCATGCACCCTTAAATAAGCACTTTTTATGAAATTTAGCTTAGTTTCTGAGGGGGAAAACTAAACCAAATGTAGGACTGAAAATTGCATGAAGCATAAAAAAAAACCATCTGACCGTTTGATATCGCAGTTTGGCTCTTAGTGTAAAGGCAGCGTCTGTTGGAGGGCCGTACTTTCCTTGCAACTCCAGGGTGAGTGTTAAACTGTGACCCGCATGAGAAGCTAACTCACAGCTCAGCTCTAAATCACAGCGTGAATCCCTGCAGAGACAATTTAATACTTGACTTTGTACGTTTTAGAAGGCTAAAGGATTCCAGGGAATGGATGAAGACAGAAGCAGCATCAAATGTTATTTGCTGGGATATTGCAGTGAGAGACTACCACCCTCAGTGTCTGTATGTAGACTTTAAAAGACACAGCATATTACTGTAGTTTGAAATCAGAGCTTTTTTTTTTTTTGGAAAGTTTAAAATGACCAATTTTGGAATTCGCTAATCACATCTCATTATGTCCAGTTATGACCTTGCTTGTTTGGGGCTCAAAGCAACTATCAAATCAAAAACTCAAAAAAGCATAAAAAGGTGCATCTCAGTAATTTACAATCTTATGAAAAAAGTTATTTATTTCAACAATTCATGTAATAAATGTCACATTTATTACAAGTATTGATTCTTTACACACAGAGGGAAATATTTTCAATCAATTTTGATACTCATCTTTTATAACCAAACAAATCCTAAAGTGACTTTTTTCAGAAAATTAGACTGATAAATAGGATGAATGAAATAAACTTTTCTAAAACGAATTGTAGGATTTCTTAAAAGTACAAATAAAAATAATTCCTTTGGATGTTTTTTCATTTTTATTTTTATTATTTTTTTTTTACAAATTAATAGCGATTGACAAAATGTGTCTATTTTTAAGAAAAACAGTAAAAAATATAATAAGGAAAAACTGATTTCTACAAAGCAGTGACAAGAATATGTAACTTAAAATAAGCTGACAATATTGGCTCCCTTCAGGTCAGTATCTAGTAGATGCACCTTTGGCTGCAATCACAGCCTGAGCGCCTGTGTGGATCGGTCTCAATCGGGCAGAACTGGACAGATTTCCTCCAGACTTCCTGCTAAACTGTTCAATCTCTGTCAGGATGCATTGGCTGCAAACTGTCCGTTTTCATGTCCAGTTGCAGATTACCCATCAGACTGAGGTCTGGGCTTTGACTGGGCCCCTCCAAAACATACACCTTGTTGTCTTCAAACCATTTCTGTGTAGTTTTAGCTGGATGCTTTGGGTTGCTGACTTGATGGGAAAATAAATAAATAAATAAATAATTAACTACTAAACCTGTAGTTCGTCCAGATGGAAACAAGTTGTCCTCCAGGATTTCTCTTAATTTTGCTGCATGCATTTTACCTTTACAAGCCAACCAGGGGCTGCTGATGAGAAGCATCCAAATAACATGATGCTGCCACCACCATGCTTCACAGTAGGGACGCTGTGTTGATCTGTTGCAAATGACATATAAAATTTACATACAGGAAAAACAAAACATTTTCTCTCTACAACACCAAGTGACGATCCAGGTACAACTAATGTAACAGACCATGTGTGGAATACAACTCTGACTCCAGCCACATGTCAATGCTTTATCAAATCTCCCCTAAGCTTTTGAATTGGCTTTACTCCGTAATCCCCTAAAGGCTGAAGTGATCATTGTTGCTTGAGAACATTTAGTAACCACATGTTTTCGTTGCATTCAACTTTCGATTAGCATGTTTAGAAATGCTCCAAAAATAAAATGATTATATAGGAATAACATCTTGTGGAGGGTTTCGCGCTTAAACTGGAGGACAAGTCAGCAGTTTTCCTAATGATTGGCCATAACATAACATTTGGAACAAAAAAGCCCCAAACTATTTTTTTGCAGGTTTTATATTTTAAAATTGCTCAAAAGCTAAATTTTAGGTTTTCATTTACTGAAACAGTTATTAGTCAAAACTGACCAAATAAAAATGTTGTAATATATCACTTTTGGAAATAACTAAATAACCAGCCAACTGTAACTTTGTGGTCTAGGATTCATATGTAAAGTCACTTTTAAAAAAAAATTATGAAAACTTTAAATATTTATAAATGTTTCTGCATTACAAAATAATGTCCGACACAGCATTAATAATGAGAAAAATCTCTTATATATGACTTCCATTCAGGAAACGTAGTTCAACAATATTTTCATTGACAGATTTTTCTCTAATAATCATGCAAATACCCTTGTCAAATTAGTAGACAAAGAATTTGAATCTACAATGGCAAAGAGACTGCAAAAAAAAAAAAGAAAAAAGAAAAAGTATTGAGCTTTGGCAACATGAACAGGTTGCGACGTCCAAATAAAAGACCAGCGGATTCTTTTCAGCATCCTATTCAGCAAAAAGATAAACCACTGCACCAGATCTGAAGAATACCTGCTGGGGGGTAAACACGTGGTTCTACAACTCTTCTATAAAGTAACACAAACTTTACAAGGGAAACTTAGAGGACTTGAAACAAAGACAAAAAACCAGTTAGGAGATTTATGATGAGAGAGCTCAGCGAACTACAAAAACAAAGACAACCAAATCTAAAGAATCTATCTAAAGAATATTTTAGAGTTGTTGTGGTACAATGTTCCCAACTTTTCTTATACCAGAATGACAGGAATACAATATTAATTCTACGGATTGGTAAAGATGCATCAAGATTGACACATAGTTTTTAAGTGAAAATGATTACAAACATGGTGACTCCTAAACATTTTTAAGGTAAGACACTTTAACATGAACCTTTCAAGAAATATAATTTACATAATTAGAGTAAGATGCTGAAATGTCAGGAAAAAAAATGTGTTCTGTTACAAGGGACCAGCCTGTATTCCAAACCTGGTAAAACAAAGAAGCATTTAACATTTATTAGAATTATGCTGAGAATAATTAAGCTAAGCTAATTGTAAGTGCCTAGAAAACCGGTTACAGTACATAAATGATCAAGAACACTGTACAAAGAGAAAAGTAAAGTACATTGCGACAAAGATGAACATGCAGAGACACACGCTGACATTAACCTGGGGGGTAGTTCATGCTTTAATTGCTGACACCATAGCTCTGGGCTCTCTGAACCAAATAGGTTTCCTTGCTGGATACATAATCCATTATCATAAATCAGATGCGCCAACACAGACAGGTGCTGCATGAATAATTAAAGGTCGGTACATTAGCACTTGTGTGAACGCGTGTGTTTGAGCCAACGTCACTGAACAGACTAAAAGCACCACAGAATCTCTCCCTCCGCATTAAACAGCTCGATGTTCTGCTCCGCACACAGAAACAATCTCCAAGTTGGGGAAAAGGAGACTGCCCCTGACCGTCTGCGCACTTCCTCAAAGTGTTACCACAACAGAAAGGTCTGAAAGGAAGAAACGGTGGGATAGACATTGCTTCGAGCACTGTTTGTCCCCATCTTCTGCTGTCTGCTCTTATCTCTCCAGGGTTAGCTGGTCCCCTTCTTTGAACCTATCGCAAGGTAGATAGGTTACTCTGACTCTGTAATGGAGCCTTTAAAGCTGCAGGCAGAGCGAGCGAAAGGTCTGCAGAAGTAAGAAGACTTTCGGTCTGCAGATTTCCATACTAACATTAATTACACTTCAGGCAAATTCATTTCAAATTCCACCCAGCGAGAGATAAGCTTGTGCTGCTGATAGGACGAGAGGAGCTCGGACGGAAGGAGAGATGCTCTTGATTCTGCTCTTTCTTGACTCTGCAGAAGTTATTTCATCATAAAAAAGTTGTGTGGCCTCACTTGCTTCTTTTGGGAACTTCTTGGGAGTTTTTTAATTTTAAAGGGATGGTCCAGATCTTCAGTGGGGAGAGTTTTTTAGAGTTATTATTATTATTAGTAGGTGAACTACTACTAATAGTAGTTCTTACCTGTAAGAAACAGTTAGGAGAATGGGGTATGTAGAAAGGTAGATAAAATCCTCATAGAGGTGGACGACTAAGAGCAACTAAGAGTCTTAAAACATGTAAATGTTCATATTTGCATGATGCAATTTTGTATTAGTTTGGAAATGACTGAGCTGATCAGATGATCCTGTGCAACAATACACAATAGTTATTAGCTTGTGGAGGATTGTACCCCACAGACTTAGACGTTACCAGGTCAAGTGGATTTAAATTGTCCGTCTGACTAGCTGTTAGCCCATAACCACATTATTTCTTCATTTTTATACAAACTCACAAATATATCATATCTGATTACTATAACTAAAGGGAAAACATTTCAAGGACACTTTTGGGCGTGTTTTAAAAGTATTTGAAATGCACAGCTAATTCTTAAGGTTTAAAAGTCTTCTGGTTTATTCTGCACTGCAGTAGAATTTATTACTTTATAATCAATTTAGATCACCATAAACATTTTTTAATACATCCATCCATTGTCTAATCCCATTTATCATGGACACTGACTCATATCGAAAGGCATGACCGTCAAAATAATTACCTGTGAAAGGGGCACTTCCCCCTCATATGAAAAAAATGATTTTGATCTCCCAGTATTTGCAATAAAACTTTACTTCCTCAAGTTGTTTCTCTTGCTTCATGAAAAAATCCATTCCACTTGATAGGTAGGAGAAAATGCTCAACGCAAAAAACTCCACTATTGGTTTTCCTGGTTACCCACAACAGCTCACCACACCACCTGCTACAAAAATAAAAAACAAAGTGAATGACCTGTGCAGGCTGCTGGAAATGTCAATCCCAGGAATAACTGACTGACCTGCAGACATGTGTAGAACATCTTTCCTGGAAAGAAGTCTAACAGAGGCAGAAGTTGATATTTTTCCAAATAAAACTACAGGTGAGATGAGAATCATGTGCAGTCCCCTATTTTAAGCTACTAGCTATCTAGTAGCAAGTAATTCAACAGACTTCACATATCCATCCATAACGGCAAACTCATCATCCGTTCACTTTTTTCCAGGTATCTAGATTAGATTTTAAACTTGTTACCATAGAAAAATGCAGATATTCCTCTCTCCGGGCATGAGAGTGTAAAGTATCTTTAGCAGGTCCTGGGTCAACCTCAGGGTTTCCTGGTGGAACAGATTTAAAATCTCCAAGTGGAGGTTTAAGTGCAGGAGGCATAGGAAGCCATCCCTCAACAATGTTGATGAATGGCAGACCTTAGTCACAGGTAAACCTTTTACCGAGAGACTGGGGCATCCTCCTGGTGGGGGGCAGGAACAGTGGCGTCAGTTTTCACGCAAAGGTGGGTAGCAGGTGAGACTGGGTAGCTGGATATGTTCATTTCTCTTGTGTGGAGGATGTCTCTGAACTGTCTTCCTAAGAATGAAGGAGCCGAATTTGCACTTCAGAGGGAAACGGGATCTTTTTTTACACACAACCAGCAGATGAAATGTCTTAAAATATTAGCATAACTTCTTGATCAGCATTGTCTCTTCTCCAGCATGCAATCAGTTACCATTGTAACCAGCTCTTCTGCTGGTCGGTGGTTGGTAGTCATCTTCACCACTTTGGTTTTAACAGCCGTTTCTTATTGATGTACTTGCAAGTGTAAATAATCCCTCCTGTCAATTTCTCATTACTGAGAGATGTCAGAGGTAGTTGTTCATAGCGGGTCAGCTCTAGCCGTGCCCTACTTGGATCTGTCGCTGGCCGTCCGTCTTCTAGCATGCCTACTTCCGTCCAATCCTCCTTCATTACAAACCATCCATTATTTTCTGTAAATAATTGAACATTGTCCTTATCTCCATTGAAAACTGAACAAACCCCTCTGCAATGAAGCACATGAAGCCCAAAATCAATGTAGGTGCCCTGGAGCAAGAGGCTACTGCAGACATGTGTGTTCAACATTATAAATTGCAGACAACAAGAGCTTAAAAAATATACATCACATTTATTTGTAACTGACACCAGAAGTCCGTACAGAGTTGTCTTTGTCTAATCATGAGTTTGGGCACTAAAGGTACCTGTTTCCTACTTCCATACATCCAACAGTGAACAAACTGTATCAACAAGCATTGCTGAGTCGCTACTAAAAAACAGCTGGACAGGGCTGACACACACCACTGTTATTTTTCCTAAAGGTAACACAATGTACAAAAAGCAAATCTGGAAATAGTAAGATTCTTGGTTCCATATAAAAGTTTTTTTTTTGTTCTTATCCCTTCTTGGTGTGTGAATAAGAAAACAATGCACTTATCTCTACGGAGCTTCTGCTGCAATGCTGTTAGGCAGCCAAGGGGTAAATTGATGCAGATAAGTAATGAAAAGATACACATTGGCTGATCCCTGTATTACTACCACAGCAGCTTTCAAGAAATAGTTCATGCTCCGTGGATCCCTGGAGCTCTAGGAGCCACCTGGAAGTGGTTAGGCACCGGCCACTGAGAAGGACGCAGAACGCTAAAATAAACCATGTAACAAATCTTTCTACACAAAGTTACATTACAGCACCACGTTACTGTGATGTTCGGAAAGAATTGGGCAAATTAAACATCCAGGACCTCAGATGAAACTGAAAAAGTATGAGCTGGATGGCGTTGCGTGGAAACCGGCTGACTCAACCCCCGTCGGCATGCCTCGGGCCTTTTAAGATGGCTAAGGCCAAAGCAATCAGGCAGTCAGAGGGAGTTAGGGAGCAGATGACTGGTAGCCCCCTTCAGAAATGTGAGGACGTCAGGGTTTCCTCACCAAGAAGCCGAAGGCACCAGGAGAACCAGAATCAGCACTGTCCATGTTAGGCACCGTGTTGGGCGATGCACCGAGCACTGGCTGCTTTTTGCTCTGACGCCTAAGAAAGAGGAAAGAAGGCAAGGTACGTCAATACACAGCAACACAAAGAAGCATTCATTTTGGATGCCAAGTAAGACCATTGATCCAATGGTGTCTGGAGCTGGTAAGACATATTCATTTTTCTTAAAGACATAAAAGAATGGAAAACAGAAACCACATGTCCTAAAAAGATTCTTTATCATTTACAGAACAGGATCCTGCTGCTTGGGATTTAATTGGCTGCGCATGAGTAGGAAGGTTCATGTGGGCAATTTAATTAAAACAGAATTAAACAAAGGCAACTCAGCTCACTAAAATAAACTTGTTGACAGGATTAAAGCCAAGACATAAGGTAGGCACAAAACAGAAACAGCTTGTGCGGAGAGATGTGTTTTCGAAGGTTATTCACGTGTGTGTGAGTGAGAGGCAAGAGCGCTAACCAGCTTTGAGCTTACCAGAGGAGGTCACAACTCGAACTTGGGAGCTGAAGGCTCCCTCTCCGCCTTCACTGAGTGCATGCACCTCAATGGTGAAAGTGCCCCCCTCTGGCAGTGAGAGCAAGGTAGAAGGGTTAATGGTTCTTGTCACCTGGATGTGGCCTCGGCCCTCCTGTTTGAGTAACACCTGCAGGGCATGTGGGTATAGTCACTTCAGGTCTACACCGTATGTACGTTTCACAACATTATGATAGACTGTGACAAAAAGCAGAGCTGTCAGTTGTAAAAAGATACCTGCTGTGCAACATGGTACCTGGCAAAAGCATTCATGTCCTTTGAACTTTTTCACTTTTCCTCAAATTACAACAAATTCAATGTACTATCGAGTTTTATGTATTAGACAAACACACACACACACACACCAAAACATACTGACGTGGACAGCATTCTTTCTTTATAATTTAAAATCTGAAAAGAGTGTCTGTATTCACCCCTATTGAAAAAATTGTACAACTCAGACTGTACTGTAATCACATAAAACTAGCTTTTATGTGAATTCTTTCAGGTTCAGCAGGGAATATTAGGAAACATCATTAGAAAGACAAAAAGACACACCAGACAGAATAAGGACAAAGTCGTGGAAGAGATTAAAGCCAGCTTAGGGTATAAAAATATCCCAGCATTGAGAATCCCATGAACATGAACATGATTCAAATCCATCACCTGAAAAGGAAAATAGTTTGGCACAACTGTGAATCTCTTAAGACTGTCTGGCCACCAAAACTGATGAGGCCAGTTGTAATTCTGCAGGAGCTCCAGCAAACCTTAACCCATCCGAACTCCAAACCTACCCTGGCCCACAGCTCAGGAGAATCTGTCATCAACATCTATGAGTGGTGAATTCTTCAAATTTGACCACAGAAAAGCAGCGAGAAGATGATAAAAGATTTGCCATCAGCAGTTTGTCAATAGCCGTAGCCAAGTAACACAGAAAACGTGTGAAATAAGATGCTCTGGTCAGAAATGACTAATGTTAAGCTTAGCCAACAAACAAAATGCGATACGCTGATGAAAAAGGCTCGTCCATATTTCATCCAAAGCATCGAAAGTCGGCTCTCATTGATGAAAATTGCGTCATCTTGTTTGCAGGGACGCATCCTCCTTCTGTTCTTGATACCAGGCTCTGGTCAAACTATTTCACACAGATCTCTCTGCGCTGTGTTGTGTGATTGGTCAGAAGTTTATGGTTTAAATGCTTATCATGTACATTTTTGTACAATGTTTCACAAAATCCCTATTAAGATTGTCAAATGGCATTTCCTTAATGGAAATGGCAGTCATTGTCAATGAAGGAGGCTGTCTCAAGAAAGGTGTTCTACGCTCTGTGATCGTTTTGTTACATGTATGCATAAGGCTGTGACATGTGCTGAAGTGGGAAGGGTGTCTTCCAGGTGGTCTGCACCAAGTGTGAAAGGTGTGTGTGAATACGAACATCCTGCAACCATGAAACCGTGCAACGGATTATTGGCTTCGGAACAAGTGTGGGAGAGCCTTAACCCTAGACATCATCCTGAATATAACATTTTGAATATTGGGCTGCCAGTATCTTGCTGTGTGAATATTTCTGTACATAGCATGGACCAAGAAGGAAAAATAGGTGGATTAAACATAACATAGTGAAATCCTAGCAGAAATCCCTAAAAATCCAACCAGTGCTACTCCAGATTCGTTTAGATCTCAGTATCTTTATGCGTTAGAATTGGACTGCAAAATATTTTGAAGTTTGTGTTAAAGAGATAAATATAGAAGAAAAGTTCAAAGGGTCTGAATATTTTTACCAGGCACAATTCCCCCGAGTTTTAAGTTTACCTTGGGGTGAGCATTTCATTAACTGTCTTTGTCACGTCAGATGAAATCACTGAGCGTTATTCCCAGATAAAAAAAAAGTAAAACATTCTGATTAAACCAAACTAACTGAGCTGCTGTATGTTGAGGAAAATCAAGAATGGGTACTGCTAAACATATATTAGCAAATTGCTTTCAATTTCATTATATATAGTCCTTACCATGTATCCAATGACGTCAGACTCATTGTCTTTTGCCTTAACTGGATCCCAGCTTAATGAGATGTTATTGCCTTCTTGAATCCACATGAGGTTGGATGGCGACTGAGCAGGAGCTGTGGAGGGAACACAATAGCTCATGTTCCAAAGTGCTAATGGACAGTTTCATCCAACTAGGACAATTTCAAGCAAACCTTGCAGGCAGCATGTGTTCTGTAAGCAGTGTTTTATGATTAGCATCAGTATTGAACTCACGGGACTTCCTGGTCTTGGCTGTGACAGCAGCACTGGCAGGACCCTGGCCAATGCTGTTGAAGCCTTTCACTGTGATAAGGTAGACACTGTTCCCTTCCAGGCCTGTCAGCACCATAGATGTTTCATTTTTAACCGTGCGTTGTTTCTCTCCGGACTCCTCCTGCTCTGCTTCTTTCCAGTAGCTGACCTGAGAACAGCAAGTAAAGACTGAAAAATTACAGTCATAAGCTCCGGCTAATGCACAAAGGAACTAATGCTCCAGCAAAATGCCAGAGAGGTATAATCTATATGTGTGACTGTACACACAAAGTGGCACAGAAAATCTATAAAATAACCTCATATCCTCTTGGCTTTCCTGGGCCGGGATTGGGTGGTTTCCAGGTCACCTTAATTTCCGAGGAAGAAATACTGTATGCTTTTACATCAGATGGTGCTTCCCTTGGCTCTGTGTAGCAAAGCATGTGGTGAAAATACTGTGGGTACTGTTCTGGTCAGAATTTTACACACTTATCAGCTACTAAATTGGGTCTTTTAAACTATGTTTCACCAGGGTGCAGCCATATCAGAATACAACACATATAAAAATTCGAATTTCAGCATTTTTTATAATTCACACAAAAAATAATACATGCGTGTTCAAATATAAACGTACACCCCAGGTAATAATTGCATCTGTAGTAAGTTAGTATAAGTCTGGCTGAATATTACATTTTTCCCCTTGTTGTTGATACAATAGTAACTGATTTTAAGGGTAATTAACAATTAAAGTATTATGTAAAGTCACTAATTTACAAGTTTAGTAACGTATTGTATTGTGATACTAATACAATGGTACTGTATGAATAACGCAACTTTTAGAAACACATTTGCTAAAATATCACTGAAATAAAATCACTAAAAAATAAAATTTTAATATTTCTGAGGTCCCTGTTTACTCCATCTCTATTATTTGGTCAGAAACGTAACATCATTCATTTACTAATCCAAAAAGTCTTTGAAATATGAGAGAAAAGATTGCTTTTACTCTACACAGTGGAGATCGTGTGTATGATTATATCAGAGGAAAACCTTATTGGAGATGGAATAAAGCAACTTGTTTTCTCCATAGAAGCTGCATCTGATGTGGCGTTCTGTTTGGCTGTCATGTCTTCCTGGAGGAGGATATAGGCAAAAATAATGCTGCCAGCAATTAAATGTGTCCCTCTGCTACTTATAATTTTTTACTTTTCATTAACATAGGAAGTACTCCTGGATCCGTTCCTCGTTTTTTTGCTCTGTCTTCTCAAACCCCCTGCCGGTCGTGGCAGATGGCAACTCAAACTGAGCCAGGTCCTGGTTCTGCTGGAGGTTTCTTCCTGTTAAAGTAGAGTTTTTCCTCTCCACTTTCGCGGATTTAATTTTTTCTGTATAACTGAACTTAATGCACTGCTATATAACTAGGAATAGTCGAAATGCATGTGTAGTTGAATTGAAATGTCTTTTTTTTTTAAAGTTCTTTGAGAGGATATTTGTTGTGAATTGGCACTATATAAATAAACTGAAGTAATTAAGTTAAAAGTATAATGTCACTACTTAATCCATCCCAAAACCATTATCAGTTGTGTTAAGTACCAAATACTTGGACCAAACTTTCTCTTTTAAATAAAAAGAAAAGGTGAGGATGTTTAAGAACCGCCAATGAACCATCAAGGTTCAAGCCTATTGTAAACTGAAAGATGATGTAACACCAGTGGCACTGTTCACAATGAAGAAAGTTTCACATGAAAAAAAAATACTTCAAGCCCAATTACCACATAGACAAACCAAATGTTTGTCTATGTTTACAGAATAACAAGAAAGATTTTGGAGAATATCAAAACTGGTTTAGGAAAGCATTAAATCTGCCAACGTTAAGCATCCGGAAAAACTTTCCCTAAGCCCAGGCCCTAAAAAATATTTGCTGTTTGTGCTTAATAAAAGGCAGCTCTGACACTCACCAAGAATTTAAATGAGCTCTACTCTTTAGCAGGGGTGTATGTATACATTTGACCTTGTATTTATAATAGTTTTATCCATTTTTGGTTTAAAAAAAACAATTAAAATTGCATGTATTTAACAGTTTAATCAAATCATTAAAAGCCTAATATTATTATGAAGTTCATGCCAGTGATGCATTTATGCAAAATGATATTAGCATACCTCCCTCTGCAGAATGGATGATGACAACATTGCTGAAAGGCCCATCTCCCTTATTGTTGTAAACACCGACTTTCACTTCAAATGGAGTGAGAGGAGGAAACGTCTCATCCCTGTATTTGTACATCGTAGCATCTGCAGAGGTCACCATCTTCTCCTTCCAGCCTCTAGTGCCGTTGGCACGAAATGCAACAATATATCCAAAGCCCTCGCCATTTTGGAACTCCTCAGACACAGGCTGAAGGAAGAACAAATAAATATTTAGTTTTTTTATTAGTTTAATAGCACACGTGTTTCCCGGGACTTAAGGTTGGAGATTGAAACATGAATCATTTCCACATTCTATGCCTGGACAGTCACTGGAGAAAAAGCAAGCAACTTACTAAACATAAACTGAAACAAAGAAGAGGCTTTTCTTTTTTCTATTTTTTGTGATAACACCATATAGCCAGCTTTCACTTTTCTAACCATTTACTGTAACTGCCTGCCACTGTTAATAAAGATGCAGTCAGCCTTGAGTAATGGAAACAAATCATATTTGGCTCAGCTGTACGCAGCTATTTATCTTTCCGTGTCTGACAGGAGGATTTTTGCGACACCAGGTTTTGTGTGCTGGCTTTGGTGATTATCCGCGGTTTTTCCTGAAGTGGTGAAACTGGGAGCTTTCGTCCACAGCTGCTCTGAGCTTAATCAAATCAAATGCCAATTTATTAAGTGAGCTAAAATCTAATTAAAATATGAGCTGCAGGGATTAAATCTTTGGCTACATGTAATAAATGACAAACACCTGTACACCTGTTTCTGGCAACGGCTTCGCGGCTAACTCTGTAATGTGTTGATTTGCATAAGCTACAGAGTTACACTGTCCCCCGAAGGCATCAACCACATTAGGCATCGAGTCTACAGAGGGAATAGCGGGTGGATGGAGATCTAGTTCACATTTCGTTCAACAAAGACCAGTCACCATGACTGGCTAATTACAAGGATGATGAGTGGAAATAAATTAGCTTTCAAAGATATTCTCAGATCTGGCATTGCTTTTGAGGAGATAGGGAGGAGTAAGGGTGGTTTGAAAGCAGCATGAAAAAATGAGCAAGCTGAGCTTAAAAACACTTTTGGGTTTGGGGAGGAAAGATATTCAGAGATATGTGCAGAAACAGTGTGGGAGCGCTGCAAGGTAAGTCCTTTGGATGAAATCATTGGACCTGCTGGGCTCGTCGATGGTAACTACGGGGGCATCACTAATAGTCCTCCCTATGGCTCCTTGAGAAAAAGCAGTCAAACAGTCTACTCTAATGAGATGGCTCAATGAAGCTGAGGAGACTGTTTAGTCATTCATCCTGCTTAATAACCTTGCCCACCATGGCTGTCGAGGCGCTGATAACTCTCCGCAGATGACTGCAAAGGCAGGACTGCAGCGTGCTTACATGCCTCGACTGCCAAAAAGGGCAAACTCTCTGCACCGCCTGCTTTCATATCCATCTTCATTGATCACTGACAGAGTCTTGATTTATTTCAAAAAGTGTTCAGCAGAAACAAGAACAACAGGGCAAGGCAGAAACAATTAGAATGCTACTAGCCAACAGGAGGTGACTGCACCTGAGTAGCGGAGTTCCCTTTAAACAAGTTCTTGGTCGCCAACAGAGGAAAAAAAAAACACCAAGAAGGAGTGCAAAGTTATATCACAAAAAGCAACTTTACTGTATGCTATTTCAAACATTTTATTCTGTTAAAGCCACAAACATTGATTTATTTTAATGAGATTTTATCTGACCGAAATAGCACACAATACTGAAGAGGGAGGAAAGTTCTCGCACAACAACAAACGCCAAAACAGAAAGAAATTCCAGTAATCGCAATAATTAACACAAACAACCAGTGGAGGAGATGAGTAGGCGCAGGGGAGGGGTCCAGCCAGTCTGAAGGAACTCTGGAGGAGCTAGTCTGGAGGAGCCTGTCTCCTCCAGACTAGCAGCAACAGCAATTTGCAAACATCTGGTGGAACTGTGAGTTTGCTTAGTTCGTCATACAAACCACTTCTCAGTCCAACACTTCTAAGAACAATGGCATAATTGAGAAGCACTGTTATGATAATGTACTGAAGGAAAAGTGTCAGAAAGAGTAGGAGTTTCTTAAAGACACACAGCCCAATTTCAAGGTGTCAAACTATGAAGTCAAATTTCTTTTAAGTTATGTTTGATATACGCAGCATTTTATAACAACTGAAGATAACATAGTAATTTCATTTTGCTATAAAATTGTACTCTGTGCCTGAAAAATACATAATAATGCCCCTTTAAAAACAGCCTTTATTGTGTTGAACCATAGAAAGTATATGCAGAAATTGTCTTACTATAAATTACTTTACTAATTAACTCAAATCAGTCCAAAGACTGGAAGGACAAGGGACCAGTCCTTGTTTAGATAGGGCTATTTTTGGTATACCATCATCATTTTCTTTTATCAGGTGGCCCAAGTTTTTATATGGCGGCTGTAAATGGGTTATACCAGCAAGGCAATCATGCTTATGAGATATTAACAGGACATGATAAACCAGCAACCACTGTTCCATCTGGAATGGGCATCATCTCCAATAATGTCACACTGAGGTACACTTCTCATGATGTGAAGGTTACCTTCGTAATGCCTATCGGGTTCCATACTCAAAAACTACAACAATAACTGTCAGTTGTCTCCACATCTGTTCACTGCTCCCCTGCTAATATATCTTTCCACCAATCTCAATTGCAAATGATCGTCAATTCTCATAGCAATTCTGCACATGCACCGCCCTGAATCTGGCTCCGAGCCAAGCTGTCCAACCTGATCTGGTCCACATTAATATCCTCATAACTTGGTGTGAGATTTATTGCATTTTCCACAAACACTATAGCGAGAGATTACAAGCGCATATTCATAAACATCCCTGGATTTAGTGGGAACGACTGGAAGAGTCAAGGTTAATCATCGCTGGGCCTCTCTGGTGGGACCAAATTTGAAATTCTCTACATCTTAATCACTTGTGCCGCTGATGCAGCTCTGTGTAGCCCTCAGCCCAGCTGGCCCTCTTCTAGCTTCATCAGCAGGTTTTTGCAATTGCGACCAAGTTGCCCCCCTCCTACCCTCACCCTTAGTCTTTAAAATCTTGGAAAGTTAAACACATTTCAACAGAATAAATTAGGAGCTGTGTTTAAAACGCAATGAGCTATGATCCTGAGCTACTGATGCACAGTTGTTATTAATAAAGCAGGAGTTTTACTCTGCTGGAAACAGCTCCGCCGTTTGCATTACCCAAAAAATGCTCCTTTAATCTCTCAGCAAGGTGCCAATAACAGCCATTTTAACAACAGGAAAGTATACATAAACAAATAATAAATCTAATATTTTTGAAAATAATGCAAACATGGTTGTTTTGTACAACAACAAGGTTCCTACATATTCTTTATGAAATATGTAGGAAGGTCTTGCAAGAATGCAAGAACTTCCAGGTTAAATCTTGTGGATTTATTGTTTATTTATGTTATTTTAAAATGTGAAATACTAACCTTTATGATTCCTGTCACTCTGGGTTTAAATGCGAAACCTATCATATCTGTTTTTATGAAGAATGAACACAAACGAAAAAGACAAACAAGCAACAAAGGGATGAAAGAAGACAGCCAAGGAAGGAAGGGCAGAACACTGTAGCGAAGGATGCACTAAAAGAAGAAAGAGAGGTAGGACTATGAGAAGGAAAAATGGAAGGAAGAAATGCAGGAAAGAAAAAAAAGAAAGGTAGAACACCAGCATAGCAGGAATCAATAGAGGACTCAACTGAGGTAGGATGAAAGTACAGATGGAAGGAACGTCAAGGGGAAGTACACAGACCAAGGGGGGGTTAATATGAAAGAAGACAGGATGTGGAAAAGCAAGAAAGGACATACAGAAAGAACACATGGTAAGGAAGGAAGAAAGGAAAGAATGAAAATTTTGAAAATGGGAAATACAAATATTTTTATACTTTCTATTTCCAAATTTATCCAGACCCGTAACTAATGAGATCAAACTTTTTAAGTCTGCACACAAATACTGTGAACAAAAAGTTAGTCAGAGTAACATGTTTTATTTAAAAATACCCACTGCTTTCATAAGGTTGTCTTTAGAAGACGACACAATTTTATTTCATATTGCATCATATCTGTTTATACCCTATGGTTTCTCTTGCACAATAACTTCATCCACCTCTTCTCTTGTGGAAAAGCATTTTATTCCAAGGCTATAATGTTTATTATTTTGTAGAATAGCAGTTGGAGAACAAATTCAATAAATGTAAGTCGGAAATATGATTCACAATACAGGAGATGGGTCTGAAACATGAAAAGCTCACTTTGCCCTATGATAATGTTTACTGGAGCCTCACAAGAGAACCCCAACCTTTGTGATATCATTCTGGTTATAATGTACATCTCATTTTTATTTTTTCTTTAAAAAAGGTTAAGGGTACCTGGGAGTTTGTGCATTATCAAGTGAGTTATTTTATCTGTACTTCTGCGGGATTTCCTGTAGGATACAATGGAGACTAGTCATTATAAAGCTGCAGCAATGAAGGATTAAAAAGAATTTTAAAATAAAATCAAAGTTTGTAAAAACAGAATAGAATACTTTAAAAAATACCACAAGAGTGCCTTTGTGTTTCTGAGCTGAAAAATATAACTCCCAGCTGAACACACTGTGACAAACTGACGATGTCATCAGATGAGATTTGTGTTTATTTATGTAACCAGATTCTCTGTCACGTCACATCGTGGTCTGTGTGTCATTGCATATAGATATTTCATTAGAGTTCGGAAAGACAGAGATTTAAACACAGAAAATATGATGAATCACTCATCCATTTATCAGGCTACACAGTTCTGTGAAAGTTAACAGAGTTTTGGTCATATTAAAGGCCTTCATTGAATTTTATTGGAGTTTTACGTGAATGGGCAACTCAAAAGCAAGCATGACTGCAAATGGAAGGAAAACAAAAGAGCTCTGGGAGCTTTGGCTGTGTGTTAAGGGTTGCTATCCTGCTGGAAGGCGAATCTCCACCCCGGGTTTGCCATCATGTCATGTATTTAGCTCCATCCATCCACTCCCAGCAGCTTCCCTGGGTTTGCTAAAAAAGACTCATTGAGCATAATAGCATAATGCTGGAGAAAACTTTACTAACCACGGGGATGGGCTTCTTTTCAGGGTGAAAAGCAGTGTTAGTTTTCCGAAACATGAGGCATTTTCCATGTGGCTAAAATGTTTCGCTTAATAAGAAAGCTTGAGCAGCCTCCTTAATAAATACTCTCCATGACTGAACAGGCAGATTAGGTCTTGACTGGCCATGTGACTGGCCATATATATATTATATATATTTATGTATGTGTGTGCATGTGTGTGGGGGCGTGTGCAAGAAAGAGCATTTGTGCCATGCTCTTTCTGGTTTTAGATGACAGCTTAAGGGCTGCACTGTGAAATGTTCAAAAGTTTACACCTTGTTTGATAATGTGAATTATTAAAACAAGCTAACCTTGCCTTAAAATTTTCCACAACTTAATTTCTGACCCGCATTTCTGATGATCTTCATGATGTTTGTCAATATTCTCTAACAAACCTCTGAGGTCTTCACAACACATCTGGATTTATAAAGAGGTTAAACTATACATATTCTGATCCCTTTTAATAATTAGTTGAGTTCCTACTTTTCTGTGTTGGATTTTCTTTATCGGTATCAAAGCAAAGATTAATAAATACAACAGACTTTTCAGATTTTTATTTGACAAAATAAAAATACATGTAATTTTTTTTCCTCTTTACACCTTGGACTATAATATGTTGGACTATTATTTTTATCCCCAAAAGACTTGAAGTTTGTTTGCCAAAAAGGTTTAATACAACAAAATGTAAAACAAACTAAGTAGTGCAAATTTTTTTCTATGCGTTATTGAAGTTTAATACTGCTGCCTAGCAACGTGACTGCAGCTCTTCTCTAGCTAGGATACTTGGCATGATATCAAAACTTTTACACACCTGATAACTAAAATTTGCTGGAGTAAAAAGAGCAGTTTAGTATTACACAAATACATTTTACACCCTTTGCTTGGAGTAAAACAAATCCTCAGGACTTAGAGGGGAGCCAGAAAAGAAACTAATTTCAACTACAAGGAACACAGGGACTGCAGCTTTGAAACATCCACATTTATCTAACTTGATCGGGAGTTAAAGGGAACTACTTTGTAAGTTCTTTGATTCGAAATTTATTATTGCTAACCTTTGTTGTTAAATAGTAGTCAGGAGTTAGTTGATGTCTTTGCCGGCCGTACTGCATACAAAATGACTTTCTGTATCATAGTTTCTTAAATAAATGTGAGAATAGTGGTAATAAGGGAAATCTGTCCACTGAATGACTTTCCCTCAGAGAAATCCTGTCAGTGTCATTGGGATATATAAAATATTTTATTGTCAAAGAAGAGATTGTATAATCTCAAATTTTCCCAGCCACCTATGCTCAAGTCTACACTTTAAATACTCTGACAAATCCCTCAATACATTCACTCCTATATTCCAATTTAAGAGCACGTCTGGACTCTTCAAAATCTGCTTTGAGACTTCTTGCTACATTATAATTGGATCCAACTTTGATGGCTCAGGGAATAGGACGACAGGTCCCCAGCACACATGAAGATGAAGTGGAGCTATTCATCTTACTGTATTTTACCTAGAGTGTATAAAACTCACTGTAAAACTAATGCAATCATCTGCGCAACGGAAAATCATCAATCCATTTCGAGGACCGGCGTCATTCATCAACCATGCTCTATTCCGCTTAATAATGCATGACAAGTATTCCCAGACAACAAAAATGAAAGTTTTTGATGAAAAGCACATGTAGCAGCAAGCCCTACATCACTATTAAGTCACATTTACATTCAAAATTTATTATTTAGTGATCATTAAATTCTGAAGCAGACAATCAGGAACGCTGGAAGTTCTATAAAGGTCCATAAAATCAATACTGATAACTTATAATGCTTATTTGAAAAGGTGAATATTTTAATCGAGGGCAGCAGAATCTTCTATAATATATATATCTATAAGACATGTTGTAGGAGAGGTCTATTTAAATGAGGTCTATTAATGACTTATTTTTCTCCAAAATGCGAGTTTTCCCAACTGAAACAGACACACCAATGTGACATTTGTTTTTTTCTCCTCTTTTTTTTCCAAATGCTGTCACACTTGTTCAACAGAGGGAGTTTGGCAGAGGACCCACCTCCCACGAGATGACCAGTTCGTGCCTGCGGCCGTTCCCTCCACTGACGTTCGATGGTGCCACGGCTGGAACTGTGTGGAAAGGTTAACACAGCAACACTTAACATGCACCAAAGAAACTCTAAAAAGTTCAACTTTCTTCAAAAAACTGTGAAGGTAATAAATTCAATCCCTTCACATGTAATATGGCAGCATATGATCATTTATATTTAGGAGAACTTGGACTATTGCGTTATTGTTAAACCAAAACACGAATTGACAATTACTGAAAAAACCGAATGTGGTAATATTAAACCTTATTGTTGACATTTGGCTTCATACTGCAGCATTACAGATGGATTAATTGTGTGGAGATGCTGTTATTAGTTTGTTAATTACACTGAAAAGATGGGACTGATTGTAAAAACTTCTCTGAAATGACCACTTGTAATTATTACATTCTATAGAGAAGAAACGACCAGCCAGTGAAACGGCACAATGAATTTATGCACACTACAAATACTATATGGTTATTGTTGCCTGAAAGCATGAAATGACTCACTGCTTTAGCAGAAAAAGTCAACTTGATATTTACTTGACCCTTTATGCTTATGTCTGTCAAAATATGGGTGGGATATAGTGGTAGGGCAGAGACCTTACCTGCTTCTTTAGTCCTAACTTTTCTAGAGGGTGTGCTGGGATCACCTGTCCCAATGGCATTGCTGGCCACCACTCTGAACTCATATTCCACCCAGGGGCTGAGCTCCACAGCCATGGAAGACTCCAGGTCCCCCGTCACTGGGTCTGGGTCTGCAAATAAAGTAGGAACCGAGTTTGTTCAGTTAAAATAAATAGAGGTTTACATATTACACAAGAGGACTTCTAACATGAGGTCAAATGTGAACAAATGGTATCTAGTGTTGCAGTTAGAAAGTTTCTATCCCCAACTAAACTATAATTTCTATCTGTTCCCTTTATTGCCCCAAAATGATTAAGTAGTCATTTGAGACTTGAAGAAAAAGTTGTACATTTTCGCTCTAAAAAATATTTTCAATGTTAACCAACGACTCTCATTGCATAGCATTAATACGTAAAAGCACTGATTTATTTTGTATCCAAAATAGAAAATCATTTTACTTAACTGACATTCAAGAGAAAAAACAATATTTGCGTCCTGCCATTTCAAAACAAATGAATGTTGTTTAAACCCAGTTGAAGGATAAAATGAAACAACCGGACAGTGCCCTAAAAAACAAAAATAAATATTACTTCCACAAACACTAAAGTTCTATATCATTATATTAATCAGTGGTACTCCTATTACTTCCACAAACACTAAAGTTCTATATCATTATATTAATCAGTGGTACTCCTAAAGTGCAAAAGAGCTAAATTCAACCATGTTCACCATGTGTCAATGAAGCAACAAGTATTATATGTGTGCGCTTAGAAATAGACATTTCATTCATGGTTCAGTTTGTAGTTAGTTGTTGACTATGTTGCTAATTTTGCCTACTATACCGCGGTAGCTTCAGTCACAGGATATCATCTTATTATAGAACTGCATTCTGGATACATAATAAACTTCTTTTGCTTCACCACATAACATGTGGAGAACATCATGAGAGGAAACAGAACTGCTGCTTAAGTTCTGTTTCCTCTTCACACATTCCAAAATAAGAGCGTGACAATACACATCCATCTACTTCAAGATTTCTTGACAGTCGATAATTAAAACTTCATCACAGATATCAAAGTTTATTTAACTGAGTTTAAAAAACAGCCAAGTAAATTAGAGATTTGGTATTTATCGGAAAATATTAATTTAAGGGAATCTAAGTGAGCTAAATATTTTCAAAGTCAGCAGAAGAGCTAACAAAACTTTTGCTCCAGTTTTAGCAAACCAGCGGATCAGTAGAAGTGTGCTAACTAACTAGAATCAACTGGATTGGATGTCTGATTGGTTGGAATAAACTTTATTTTGTGAAGTGCCTTGAGGTGGTATGGTACTATACAAATAAACTAAATTGAATTGAACTTTTATTCTCAAATGCATTCCAGAAAATGCTAACATAAAATAAGCCAAAAATCTTATTGAGTTTTTTTATATGACAATAATAATGGTGCCCTATTTTTTCCTCTAAAAGGCCTGAAATTGGATGTAAAAACAGGTTCACAGTTTCTGGGTCTAATACATCATGTTTTTAACTGCAGCATAATTCCTTAACCTCATAGGCAGTATGTCATTTGAAGTCCGGATAGGAGTGCAGAGCTAAAATCACATTTATTGTCTTTGTTCTAACTTGCTGCACAGTTTTTCATTGCCTCTGCAGATTCACTGTGGCTTGACATATTTTCACACCAGGTGGTGGTGATACAGAATTTACTTAGCTCTTGGAATTTGACATTTTGATGCATGAACAACTGCTTAATTGCAACATCAGAGCACATAAAGAAGTAGAAGGCATTACGCATTCAATCAATTCTCAGACTTTCTGCAGAACTAAACTACATAATAAATCACAATCTGTTACTGAAAAGAATGAATAAACTGAAAAGAAAATTAACCACCAATCCAGTTTTTTTCCCCTTCAAAATTCTATAATAAAGCTATGTCAACACTGATCTTGCAGTAACAAACATTACTAAAAGCTTATCCATGTCACAAATGAACTAAAGGTCTCTGAAGCAGTGCAGCTTACGTTCTTATCACCCAAACCAGCCGACAATGAGACCCCTCTGTCAAGCACGGTGCTCCTCAAACATAAGCTGATAGCTTTGTGTGCAAGGAGTGAGGGCTAAAATGCAATCCCTGTTACGCTAATCTGAACAAGTTAAACACCGAAAATATATCACTGGCTCCTAATTGTGCTTCATTGAATTAAATATAGTTGAACAGATATAATGTGAGAGGAGTGTATACAAAGTATGATTAATATATCTTTGGGGACGTATCATTATCACACCTTAGTCTCCACTATTATTATCACACAGTATATTAAGACAAATTACACACAACGCTTAGCGAGCTTTCATCTATTATGTCAAATAATAATAACTCATGGTTATCCTGGAAAGTTACAGAAAAGGGAATTTAATTCGTTTCAAAGATCTGAACGTGCTACACTAGATGAATGGAGAAGTCTGGTAATTCAAGTCCAAAAGGTTAATTTTCCCATAAGTGCTGATCTGACACACAATGCAATTTCCACCACTGACATTTAAACCAGACTCTTTACGTTTTACACAATTCTCCTGAAAGACACAGAATAACAGTCTTGGTGAAATGGTCCAGATCTCATATGCCTTTCTGAAACGATTTAATCTGAACAGTAAGTTAAAGTGAACCAATTATGCTTCCTTAAAAATGTTTGGACTATGGGCTACATAAGACATGTCCATTACATTTTTGGTACAAAGTCATTCTCAATGAGATTTCACCTGCTCAGTTCTGCCTATTTTGAGCCTTTTTCAGCATGAGCTCTTTTACGGGCCTCTTGTCACTTTAAACCCAAATAAGTTGATGCTGGCCACAACACTCAAGTTAACGATTACTCTTTATAAATGTGAAAATAGCTTTAAAAGATTAGCAGTTGTACAAAAATACATCTTTGACCTGAGTCAGACCCAGTACCAGAAAAACATCGAGTCTCCTGGGAAGTGATCAAGGACGAAGCAGCAGTTTCTAATAGCAAGTCAACAATAAAACACCTGTCTTTTCCAGCAGCCATTGTACAGCAGTAAAACCCATTGTAAAAGGGTTGGAGCCATGCTGAAGCTCAGCTTGAGTTGCTAGGTGAGTAACTGGGCTCGGCTGAGGACGCTAGGTAAAGGAGTACAACCCACCAATTGTGACTTAATAATGGGGAGGTTTGTGAAACGGCTTGTTTTTCAGACACCAAAAAAACATCTTGTTGCCAGAAGACATCTCGGTGCTCTTATTAAGTGCTTGCTGGTTTTAGGAGCAACAGAGATCCAAAGGGAAGTAAAACTGTAAATTTATTGCATATAAGGACACACATAAGCAACAAAAAGTCACTGCTGAAAAAGCTAATTGTCCAGAGTGCAGTGCTGCATTCAGGCTCATGAGCATATTAATGAAAACTTGAGTGGAAAACAAAGAGTGGTAGAAACAGACATAGGAAACACATCATGCCCAGTTGAGGCTGTAATTCTTGCAAAAAGAGCTTTGAAGTATTAAGTGCTTGTACTGTATAGTACGTGGGTATGCTTTTCAGCAGGGTGACACGTCTGAATGTCACCAACACAATGGAGGAACTAGACTTTATTCGTCAGGGAACTGAGGCTATTTTGGGGGATCCAAAGATGACAATGACAATTTTTTTTATATTTCTAAGTAACCACTCTGTTTGATGAATTCAATGTGAATGTAATTTTTTTTTAATTGAATTTCAGAAATACCCAACCTTTCTGATTATATTCAAATTTATTGAGATGCTCCTATATGTGATTATCAGTTTATTTGGTTGTAGAAATGCTGTAACACAAGCAATTTTGTGCAAAAATAATGCAGTAAATACATTTTCTTTCAAAGTTATTACCTAATTAAAGAATGGATCCATCTAAAACTAAATTAAAATACACAATGCTATAATTATGAGGGTATTAAAACAAACTTTGCTTTAGTTAAGCCTTTCCCCCATCTCTGTTTATGACTTGGGGCAGGATTAAGATCCAAGTTTATTGCCCCACATTCAGCTTTTAAATCTAGAGACAGCTATTTGGTCCTTATCGATTACCTGTTTTGACAGTTTGCCACCCCAACGAAAAGGGGCTCCGGGCTTGTAAATTATAGGTGCTGATAGGGCTGTGGTTGTCGAGGCCACGAGTCCAGGACAAGGTGGCTGTTGTATCTGTGATCTCCTCCACTATCACCACTCCAGGGGGTCCAGGAGGACCTGGTAGGGGAATAATTAGGAGCCAGATTAAATTATAGCTGTAAACATCTGAGCCTCTAAACAAACATCTCCAAAATGTCAGGACATAAGGACAAAGAACAAAAAAATCAATCAGCCGGTGTTCGAAAAGTGTTTAAGGGAACCCGATGGCGTTGCGCTGAATAAGACAGCGTTGGGAAACTCTGCATTTCAATTCAGCTGAACATATGTTCCTTTGAGCCCTCTGAGGTAAATGCAATCTGTAAGTGCTCTGAACATCTAAGGACTTCAGGGTGAACAGATGTAAAAGAAAAGCTGGCAGGTGACATCCTCAATAAAAATCTGTGTAATGTGCACTTTTACAGTTCCTGTAAGAGGGTTGCAATAAAAGATGCACTTGCAATTTGGTCGTAAGAGTTAAACACAATAGTTGATGTAGGAGTAGTATGACTGTCTCTTGGCTGCAGAAACAAACGTTTAAGAAAGCAGGTTACAATATAAATGCTCTGGGACTGTATAACTTGTTTTGAGCCTACATTTGTAAAACAGCTTGCTGGTTTTAACATCTGAAAAAATGCTAATGTCTAATGTTTACTTCATGTGGAGGACGTGCTATGTATCATTTTCCAGATATCTCATTTATTGTTTAGTTTTTAGCTGTTTATTAAACTCAGACACAGCAAAACATAAAATAAAAAATAATAAAAACAAACTATGGGAAACTTGTAGGAAAAAATCCAATGGAGATTAACAGACCTGATGTGGTAAAACTGAAGGACCTTGCTTACCATTATAATACCAAGAAATGGATTTAGACCAGTCAAGCCTTACTATCGATTTTTACAAATCAGATATGTTCTGCTGGTTTGAGCTTGTTTCCACTCAAACGGCTCCTCTGACTTTCTCCCGCTGTCTAAAACAAGTCTTTATACTGACTCTTCTCTCTAAAGTGGTTCAAGGCCTCTGAATGGATACACAAACATCAATATGTGACCTGACAGCTGGGTAGTTTCAGTGCATGCACTGTACGATTGCTGTAATCATCAGGGTTTTTGTTTGGATCCGGGCTGCCAGAACTCTGAATGAATGACAGTCTCTCTTCTTTCATATCCTGTCTTGTTACGTTTTCTCTGTTTTTAAAGGCCGAAGGATAGAAATACACTGATGCCACTCATAAACACAGCTACAATCTGAAGTTTACATACACTCCCAGTGGATATGAACGTCACAATGTTCATATCCATTGTGGCCTTATCTATATGCAACAAACAACTTAAATGGTTTTTTGGAACAAGAAAGTGGAACTTCATGTGTGACAGTATAAAAACTATACATACAACCTTGAAGGTACGCTGTACACACATCGACACTAATGTCTGACAATGAGTCCATTAGCAATTTGTACCATGACCAAATGCCCTTTTGCAGATACAGTGGGGAAAAAGGTATTTAGTCAGTCACCAATTGTGCAAGTTCTCCCACTTAAAAAGATGAGAGAGGCCTGTAATTGACATCATAGGTAGACCTCAACTATGAGAGACAAAATGAGAAAAAAAAAAATTCAGAAAATCACATTGCCTGATTTTTAAAGAATTTATTTGCAAATAAGGGTGGAAAATAAGTATTTGGTCAATAACAAAAGTTCATCTCGATACTTTGTAATGTATACTTTGTTGGCAATGACAGAGGTCAAACGGTTTCTGGAAGTCTTCACAAGGTTAGACTTAGCGTAAACAGTTAGCGTAAACAGTTGAAAGGAGGTGAAGCTGCTAGACTGCCACTTTGTACCACACTAACAGGTGAGCGGTGGCTTCTCTGGTAGAGAAGAAATGGGCTGGGTGTCCAATTAACTAGGGGCTGGGCGCCCATCAAACTTGCTAGTATCTATTCAGGTTGTGGGAAATGAAGTAATTTATCACAAGAAGTATGCAATCTGTACGCTCAACTATGAAATCGTAACAGTCTGCAGGCATGTTTCTGGCTGAATAATTGACAACTCCTTAGGACAATATGTCCAAAGCATCAATGGTTGAGCTGTTTGGCTACAATAACAAGAAGAATGTGCTTCAAAAAGTTAATGAGAGGCTTTCAAACTAACTAATACTGTTGCAACTGACAAACATGGCGGTGGCAGCATGATGTTGAAGATTTTGGTTTACTGTGAAATAATGAAGGAAGAAGACTACTTTCAAATCCTTCAACTTGGTATCCAAAAACAGGTTGATGGTTGGGATTTGGAAATAATTGAGTTTGTTGACAGTGATCTCAATCACATCAAAACTGTTTTTGCTTGTTTGTTTGAAACGGATAATAAATAAGCCAGAATTAAACTTTTTGATTTATGGACTGGGCTCAAAAGTACAATCTGTGCCAGGAAAAAAAAAAAAAAAAAGACATAATATAAATATGCTCTATAAATTCAAATATTAGTAAGGATGTATGCACATATTTGAACATTGAGTAGAACTTCAAATGACAACCAACAATTCTGGGTGAACAGTATTTGTTATTTCATACAAGGCAATCTTAAAGTTATGAGGCATAGGTCCTCTATTGCTCATTTAGAAATAATTAACCTGAAAGCTTATAATTGTCTCACAACATGATGGTCAAAAATCCCACCTGCATGTAAAATAATCGAATGCTTTTCCACAACATTTACCAAAAGTATATTAAACTTGTTCAAGCAGTCAGGCAATCTGTTAGGAACTCTCAAATTAATAATATTAAATTAACCTAGACAGGCAAAATAGGTGCCCTAAATGTGTTAATATGCAATTGTCTCCGTAAGTAGTGAAATCTCAAATGTCCAATAAAATTAATCAACCTTTTACATGTTCTGTACCAGCATTAATAAGCTTCAGTGGATAGAAGTACTATTTAGCACTTTTCACAGGATTTTTAAGACACATGTACAATGCCTTGATTAAGTATATAAATACAACTTTTTCACATTTTCTCAAATTACTATGACCATGTTTTAACATCTATAAGTGCATAATTGTGAGGTGGAATGAAATGATTAATAGTTTTCTAAATCTTTAAAAAATAAAACCCCCAAAAGAATGAAGTCTATTAGTGCCTGTAAAGAATTTATGGTGGGTAGAGTTGTCACTCATCCTGTAAAATAATAAGCAGGATTACTATTGCATCAACACATTATCAGTAGGGTAAAACTAACCCGGCTCACGACGGTCTAAACCCAGCTCACGTTCCCTATTATAGGGTGAACAAATTGTGTCCTGTATCAGTTTAAAAAGGGACGCAATTTGTTCTGTATTTTTATATATGTCCATTACACACATCTGTCATCCACACACCGTCTCTAAATGTAAAAATAATGAACACAATAAATTACAAGTAATGCTAAGGCTGGCAAAATTGTTGTGGCAGAACTTGCGAAGGACCTCCTGATCCGCTCTGGACCAATTCTGCTGTCACAGTTGCCAAGTGTCAGACACTCCACATCTGGGCCGCTTTCAACATCTTTTTTTAAAATGTCTACTTTCATATATTTTATATCCTATATTCATTATTATGGAGTGTTCTAGTGAAAATGTGTATTTATGTATCTTTTCAGAAATCAATCAATCAAGTTTATAACACATTTCAGCAACAAGGCAGTTCAAAGTGCTTTACATCATAAAAACTCATTACATCATGGGGACGATACATTACATAATGTCCCTGTTGGGACAATAAAGGGATTTCTATTATATCATGAGCTTTCCAGAGAATAGCATCATAGCTCACTGCTCCATCAAAATAAAACAAGCTTACCTCGTACCAGAAGTTCTGCCTCTGCAAATACTGTGTCGGCACTGGTCTGGGCTCTGCATCCGTACTTCCCAGCATGCTTCAGCAAAATGCTCCTAATCATCAGATCCACTGTTGAAGTCTGCTGCAATTGGGGAAAGAAAAGCATAAAAAAAAAAAAAAAAAAAAAAAAATTCAGGCGTGAGGCAACCCTAAATGTGTGTGACACAAGACGTGTGATTTCATTACATCTTGTAGAGGCTCATCTGGCTTGAGAGATTCCTGTTTAATTCAGGTGCTTGCTTGGCACTACATTCTTCAGCTACTAGTATTTTCTTGCTACTGAAATGAGAAAAGCCCGAGGCAAAACTGGGAATAATCCAAGGTCTACAGGCAGCTGTTTAGCACGAAACCTGATTAAAATTACAAACCATGCTCCAGCACAGCCTCTGTTGTGCCTTGTGAAGAATTGTCACTGCAAATACTTTCTCTCTTGAGCACAGTTGGGGCCGAGAGCATTGCAGTATATAGGTAATTTTTTTATGCTCACTGTTGATAAAGAAACAATGATGTAACCATGGCAATTTGCTTTTGTGCTTTGTTTTATTAATTAATTTCTTGGTAATTACATTTCACTATGTTTGGACGAAAAGTCTAGTTTCTGTATTTTGTCCTCAAAACAAAACAAAAGTTGAATGACTTTTAAAACATTAGTCAACACTAACCTGTATTCTGTATTGTTGAAATGCTGAGAATCATTGGAGAATGAAGAGGTCAAAAATTTAATAAAGGAAGCTAGGGTTTACACATATTTTTACATGAAACATGTTTTTGAGTCAGTAATTGGATTTCATCATCTTTGCATTTCTCATACTCAGATCGACATTTCTAAAGAAACTTCATCTTGTAAGATTTCGTTTGCAGAAGTTGCAGTGTGTTTTAAACAAATGTATGCTTCTTGAACTTTTAAACTGTTTTGTCATATCAGTTTCACATCAGTCATAAACTAACAATCATCGGCATGTAAACGCAAAGGAAATGGAGAACTATGCACGGCTTTTTTAAAAGATGCTAGTTCTATATTTTATTTATCTTCCTCTTTTGTGACTCCTGATTGAAACTCTTCAGACGTTGCCTTTTTTAGCAGAGAGGTTAGAAGGAAGCTATTGTTGAAGGAAAATCTCAGGAAGTTCTTTTAAGCAGTTTGCCACAGGCCTGGTCACACGGCAAACATGTGGAGGGAGATGCTGCGGTCTAAGACTAAATTTGAACGTTTGGCCCAATTACAAAACATTATGTGTGATGAACCATCAACTCTGCGTTTCACCCTGAACACCTCCATGAATAAAAGTAGTGACAGCTTCACGTTGTGAGGTCAGGTATGAAGCTTAATAAAACAGCAATACTTCAGCGCTACCCTTTCTAATATACATACGTTTTAATGGATTAAATCAAGCCATATTCATGTGTTAGAATGACCAAGTCAAATTCCAACCTTTAATAGAGTTAAATATTGCTAGTCTGACACAAAAAGTTACAGATGCTTATGCTTGCTTTATCTGATTTGACACACTTTGTGGTATTCTGCAAAGAACAATGAGTTGAAATTACTTTTTGAGATGTCTAAAAATTGCAAGAAAGACAGAATATAACCTAAGGCCATGCTTTTCAGATTTGATTTCTGATTTTTTTAAAGCTGTGTATCCTTTTCCTTCCACTTCATCATTAAGGAGAATGGATGTTGGGCTATTGGATAAAATCCCAATAAGATATTTTAAGTTTGAGGCTGTAACAGGGACAAAATGTGTAAAAACTCAAGAAGTATGAATACATTTGGATTACACTGTAGCCATGAATTGCCTAATCTAAAGACAATGTTAATCAAGTTTTGTATATTACCATATGAACCACTGGAATATATACACAAACATATGTCAATATGTGCTTCACTACCGAGATTTAAGAATGTTTAACACCCAATATGTTTACATTCTAATTTGAAGAAACACTATCCTTTTTTATCTGTAGAATAACAGATTCCCCTTTGGAAAGATAAAATATCACACAACTAACACATTGCATTTTTACAAGTAGCAGTTTTCTTTAGATGCTTTTTTTAAGACTCCAGCCTTATTCTGGCCTTATGTGGAGCATCATTAAAACAGCCCTCTTTAACCACCGTAAAAGCAACTGTGAATCTTTTTAATGAGCATTCTGATTATTCCGGCAGCTGCCACGTTGTTGTGAATGACATCACCTCAGCAATTCTTTCACCACCTTGTCACACTTCTTCAACCTGCATCAGTGTCTGGAAAGGATACTCTTATTCTCAACATAAATTTTGATTAATTTGCATTCACATTTTGTTCTTTACTTGGCCTAAAACTATGAGTTATTTACTTTACGTTGTTTTTTATACATGTTGGCATTTAACAGTGTCAGAACTTTGCAGAAACCTTGATTTCTAATAATCCACATGCCAAAGTGAAGCATTCACTGATGTGTTTTGATACCTAGATTGCTAAAGTGGTACTGATTAGCAGTATTATGGCTTGATATATGCTTTTTGATTACAGCTGTACCTCTTATGTTTCCTCTGATTTTCATTTGTTCTGATATTTGTTATTTTCCCACACGGAGCAAAAATACAAGAAAAAACACCGCTATTTATGGGTGTGCAACGTGAAAGCATAACCTGTTTTTTAAATACTTTTTAGATAAAAGATAAGGTATACTGAGCTATACTTATTTTAAAAGAACTTTATTTTTTTTCTTCATCCTAGGTTTCCTAAATAAGCTATTCCAATAAACTTGCCTTGCCTTGACTTTGTTAAATTAAGTCATTAATCACAAGAGGATGTATTTGGGAAAAGAAACCAAAAAAAAAACAAGAGTCAAATTTAAGGATAAAAGCAGCAAAAATTTTTTTAAATAATCTTATTATAATAATATAATAAGATTTATTATATTATTGAACGCAAAAATTAATTTTTTTAGTTATGCAATTTTCTACCGCACTTTTTCTTTCCACTCAATTTTCTATTATGCTTTTAAATAGCAATGTGGGAAAATTCATTTTTGTTAATTTCTTTCTGTAATTTACTCTGCAACAGTGAACAGACTTCGCCTTGATTGTGTAGGCTACTGAATATAATTTCTGTATTAAAAATTTATTTTTTAAGAATGCATTTAGTATTAATTTTTTTTGGATAAACAGGAAATGTTGGTTTTATTAGCTTAAGGACATAGTCTTAAAAAATAACAGAAACAAGCTAGGAAAAACAGTATGACTCATAGGTCTCACTTTTTATATTAACTTGTTGAAATAATTATAAATTTCAAGATTGCCTTTGAATTATATCGCAGACTATTTACCACAAAATTACATTAATAGGTTGAAAATTTATTTGAATAAAAACAACAAAATTAATAATTTTATAAAATAGTTAAAAATAAAAAATAAAGTAGTAAACCTAAAATATAAAACATCAACAATCTAGAAAGGATAAGTGAGAAAATAAGATGGCAGGAAAACAGAAGGATATCCAACATGATAAAGTTAGACTTAACTTCTCTCCTTACTTTTGCTCTTACTGTCTGGATGTACTCAAAGTGGCTGCCGTCTTGCTGAAAGTCGATCGGTTTCTGGTTGAAGAACCACTGAAAAGCCACATCCAATGACGTGTCGTGTGTTGCTTTGCAGCTGAGTACAACGCTCTCCCCTACGGTCACCTCCACTCTGCTCGGGCTCAGCACCACACGCATGGCCTCTGGAAGCAGAAAACTGCTGCACTGTCACCGCAGGCTAACCCAAAGTCAAACCGTTGCTATTTTTTTTTTTTTTTTTGTTCACATCAGTGCCAAAAACAAGTTCAGAACCCCTAAAAGTAACTTCTGGAGAGATAAAATATCCTACTTGACTCATCTAGAATAGTGCATCTATAAGAGCGACGGTTACGCTGTTAAAACCTGCTACTGTAATATGATTCTCGAACGTTAAAGCCCTTCTTCATGGCTGATCAAGCACAATAAATTTCCTGGCACCCATGCAATGGTGGGGAGGCAAAATGACATTGGGGACTGTTTACTGAAGGCTGACTTGTGCTAATTTGGCAGAAAATAAAGGCCTCTGGGGCATCACTTACCTTTTACCCACAGTATGGCAGTCATCTCTGCAGAGCCCAGCTGATTCTCTGCCCGGCACACATAGTTCCCTTCATCCGCTCGGCTTGAGTTAACAATTTTCAAAGTGTTGTTCCGCAACACCATAATCCTATCAAAAAGGAGGCTGAAATCACCAGCTGAACATATAACATATGAAGTCATATGTTAGCTGCACAGAGTTAAAAGTATAGAAAAGTTCACCCTGCTGGGGTATTTTGGTAGAATAATCCAGCTGGAGTATTTAGAATAAAAATAAGCATTTGAAAGATAACTTCAAAATGAATAATTTTAAAAGGAGAAGAGCAAAATACGAGAGAATCCCAGTAAACTTCAGTGTCACTGAAAGGTTAATTTTTTTCAGCAGTCAAATTAAAAATGAAAAACATATGAAGTTATATTTAGTTACTGGTGGCCTTTACTTAATAGTATTTATACAGGAAATAGGGTGGAGAGAGAAGGAGAAGATGTGCAACAAATGGCCGAAGACCAGGACGCGAATCCTGGACTCTGTAATAAATATGTGCATATTTTTCAGACGGCTGACATTTAAATAATTTTATTGGTCTTTTTAAAAGTAAACTTGCCCTACTTTTCTTCAAAATGGACAGAAATAAACATTTGAAATATACCACTTGAATTGAATTAAGTGATGTCATTCAAGATCACAGCTGTAAAACCTTTTCCACTAAAGTCAGGTATAAGATTTATTGTTTTAACATCTGAGAATTATTCAGTAGGCTTATGTCTCGTGATGTTGCTCAGAACAGATGAGAGTTTTCCATTCACTGACGCCATATAAAGAAACGTTGGGAACATGTATGGAGATTGCCAACTCCAAATACTCATAATTTGCATGATAATCACTTCCATATGCCTTCCTGATCAAAACTGATTTGCTGATTCCCAGTGAAAGCGTCTTCCTCTTTACAAATCCTTTCAGCTCATTGCCGTTCACATGAAAAAAGAGCCGCTTGATATCAAATTGTTTCCGACATTTATGTCGGGTCCATAAATATCTTCAAACTGGAGTGTTAATGACGCCTACTGATTTGGCAAATCCCTCTCAGGTGACTTTTGAATTGGGTTTAACTGGAACAAATGAGGGAGACGACACGTTAAAAAGAGCCACAGCTGTTACACAAGACAGAAGAGGATGACAATATTACAGTCTGAGGTGTCATTTTTGATTACTGTATGGGCACAAATTAGATTCTATAACACCCAACGTCTCCCGGCTCTCCTAAATACACTTTACAGACACCCAATTTGCCAAACCATTGTTTTGGGGGACGGTGTCAGATTCCAACAAGCCAATACTGTTAAAAAATGATTTTGTGCACAAAATGATATCAGCAGAGTGCCCTTCACGCTGTTTGGAGGTGAAAACATATGGCCATCATCTTCAAAAACAAACATCTGTGTCATGCATCCAGGACGCTGTTTTTCAGAAGATTACAGGAAATTATTTTAGGCTTTTTGCTGCAGCTAAAAACACGCATTTGGTTTTCCATGAGGTGTTCTAAAGTCAAGCATCGTTCTGATGTTGATGATAATCTCTGGTCAAGGGAACAAGAGCAACAGGATGTCCAACAAGCAGATAAGAGCTGTTACATGCTGTGCAGGGATATTTTTTTTTTCCCCTAAACTAAAACAGGTTTGTTGTCATTGGAGCATTTTTCTTCTCTTTCATTTCAAAGATGTCATGCTGTGCAATTTTTTTTCTGTTCACTGCACATGACTTCACATGGAACAAAGGGAAAATTTTCTATTTTCAGCAGGAGAAATGCATTTATACACAAGTGTGTATCGCTTTCTGTGCGTGGCCCTTCTTGTATGTCTTCAGCTGTAGAAAATGTGATAAAGATAAGTAAATATGATGTCACATTTACAAACTTGGATTGAATTGGATGATGGAAACAATATATGGTGTTGGTAAACATTCGAGCTGAAGTGGCTCACATTACCAGAGCTGATGTTCAGTTTTGTTGCTGTTTTGTTTTTGTTTTTTTTTCATAAAAAAACAAAAAAAAAAACACACAACTGCTTGGCACAAACCGTAATTTCCAACTAGAAACGTTACCCGGTACATCAGCACCAGCCTCTTCACTGAGTTGCTGCTGAGGAATAGGGTTTAATTTGTACTTTTAAAAATAAAATCTACATGTTTATCACAGTTAATTTCTAGCAAAAACAATAAAACTATGACTGGCATAGATAAAATGTCCTGCAGTTATACAAGATTTGTAGTGATGGTACTCGATTAAAATTTTTAATTGAGTGAATTGCATACTCTGTAATTAATTAGTAATAATTAACAGCAATTTAAATGACATTTAATTCAAAAACAAAAGACATATGAGGTCAACAACAAATCTACTACTTACATTATTCAACTATCAGATTGGTACAAAGGTGCTATTATGGCATTCAACTTTTAAGTTTTTCAGGAACCTGTGATCATTCATGTTACTTCTTTGAGAGAAACTTTTTATTTAGAAATGTGAACTGTGGATGCTGACATAATCGCTGGGGGCATCTGTGCTTGCTACACCGCTGAGATGGCATTTTTAGGCTTGAACTGCTTCAGTAATGGGCCGACTCCTTTTTGCATGACTTACACGAAACACTTGTCTTTTTCCCATCAGATCATATTTTTGAAGAAAAATTAATACCCAGTGAGCCAAAAGAAACAGCTCTGTTGTCGATCACTGTTGCTTGTGGACGACAGATTTACATGCAAACCAGAAACAGGAAATATAAAGCTTCCGGCTTAGGACTTTATAGCAAAAGTAACTCCAACAATGTATACACTTGTGACCACTAAAAAGCTCCATATCCAGCAGGGATAAACACGGTATGCATTAAAGGAAACACTAATGTAATGAGGACAGATTCAGTGGGTAAAGAAACGTCTCACCAAGGTTTTGATGCCACAAACATTAATTTCTATGTTTTTTTGTGCGTACAAAGTACAAAGCAGCTTTATATCAGATCTTGTGGCTTTCAAGGATCACAATAGGCTGCCATTTGAATAATTACAGTATAATTTAAAACTCATCAAAGGAAAATTTCTAGTACAATGTTTGCAGAGAATGCTACACAATGGGAAATAAAGTACATCTAGGGTTCTTTGTTCCCCTGTATCACTATTTCCATAAATCTAAATAAGTAGTGCTTTCATCTTGTGTAGGACCGGGGTTCCATGTGGCGCAACCTAAATGTTACTGCATTCAGTGAATTGAGGGAAACAAAAAAAAAAACTGTCAAACTGATGTGCATATCACCAGGCGGTTCTCAAAGAAAGCCCAAGTGTAACATGGAGGAAAACAAACCTGCAAACATCACTCCTGCATTCATAAGTAGGCCCTCATTCAGCTGAAGGACACAAACAAGTCGGTGCAAACATTTTGGTTTGACTTGTAACAGCTGGGGAATTGAATGCTAGGCATAAGACCGTATAGGACTTAACTATATACAATGAGGCAGCTTGCAGCTATGTGTGGACTTGGCTAAAGGGCAGAAATCCCGTCAGGATCTTGTTTTGTTGTCATGTTTTTTTCCCCAAAGAATCAAATAAAACTATTTGTTTGAATTACATAACATTTATTTCGGATTTGATTTTAAGAGAGAAAATCAATGAAGTCGCTGGTCTATTTTTGGTGTTTTTAGAGGGAACATATTGCTCACGTTGAAATATTTTACTAAAGCCAATCTTAAACTTTAAACTTATTTAATCAACAGAAAAAAAATCCCACGCTGAGAAATAATAATTCTGAACAACATCCTGTAGCACAAATACCCCCAAGAACTAATTAAAATAAATATACCAGTTTTCTTATTATCATTATTTTACACTTTATAGAATGATTAGTGTCTGGGAACTTCAAAATATAGTAATTTTTTTTATTTCCTTGGGATATAAATATGAGATTACAACAGTCACCACTGGCCACGGCCCCGAATGAAGATCAAATTTTTGTCTTTTTAATCTAGCGATCTGGATAGTAAGGTAGTAAAAAAAAAATCTCTAAAGCAGCAAATTGTGGCATCGTGTGGGTCGTTAAGTCTCCATAACAACATTTAGAGAATATCTACAAGATAAACAAAGTTTAAGAATTAAGCAAGAAAAGGTGTCTTTCCTTTTTCCTGATAAATTTAAACAGGTAGAGTTGCTGAAGTCTAGAAGGACTTTAACTAGAATCTTGCTCTCTGGTAAGAGAATAAGAGAAGCATTAAGTGTGCAAAATCGAATAGTTAAAGTTTCCTCTCTTTGTATGCTACAGGACAATCTTAAAGAGTATCTGAGGATGTTTCAAAGGGTCTGTTCAAATTCAGGGGCTTCAGTCCTTAAAGGCTGCATTTAAAGAACAATAAAATCACAGCGGTGCAAGACAATTTCAAATGTGTCCTTATTCTCTGATGTGAAGAATGGATGTGGTGTAGCCCACCCTTTCACCCAAATATCTCCTGCTTAGCCCACAATATTGTGGGCTAAGCAGGAGATATTTGTTTTGTACCAATGCTGGATGAAGTGGGAGAGGAGTTCAATTTTATATACATTAATATCTGTAGATAAAAAAATTAAAATGTAAAAAATGTGTTTTGGGGCTTTTGTTATTTGCAGAGCCATTTTAAAATACATTTTCCTAAAAAATTAAATAATTCATTAATTAAAAAGTAATTTTTACCAGCGTATGTTTACCAAGGTCAGGGCAGTAATAAATCTAAAGCTAGACTGTCCAATTTCACAGTCGCTCATATCTGGTCTTTGTGATCAAAAAAAGCATATGGGAGTTTGGCCCTTTAATTTTTATATTCTTTACATGTTTAAAAGGGGTGCCAATACATTTATCCAGGCCTGTACACAATCTGATTAAATTTAAAATAAAATAAACAGACTTCAGTATTAAGATACCCGATGCACTAGAATGAAGTTTGGCGAGTTAAAAAAGAAATTGTTTTATTCAACATCAAGCAAAAGGCATTGAAAGTCTTCTTGATAATTTCTCTACTGTTGGGCATTTATCCTTGCAACACAGAGCACTTTTAATATCAGCAAGGTGATTGGAAATGGCAACGAAAGACTCATGGGGGTGAAACGAAATCTACCTACACATAGACAGTTAGGCAACCATCCACAGCCAGGAGACATTTTTCAAATTAGGGAGGATATTCACATCCGACAAGGACACTGAGGCAGAAAGGACAAGGTAGAGACTACTGGGTATACAGAAAATGCAAATGAAGTCAAACTTAAAAAGAACCTAGAGGAAGCATCAAAATATCACAGAAAACCTTTATCATTCGGTAACAAATCTGTTGATTTGAAGGGTATCAGAGGTATAACGCATTGCTTAAATGCTAAATCATTAAATTCAAGCAGATTCTTTAAAAAGTTTGGCAATGAGAATAGAAATTCCCAAATTACTCACTTACAGTCTGACAGTAAGTCTGTGTATTTCAAATGAATCTGCCACGTGTTCTCAAGCTAATGGGATTAATACCTTCTGTTTAAGAGACAAAAGCCCTGAACATTACCGGAAATCCATGTTAATTACAAACCTTCATTAAGTCAGCACAGCTGTCAATGCCAGATAAACGTGAGGCGGCTTCGATTCCTCCCCTCTTCCTTCAAGAACACAGCGTCTCTCCATCCATACACTCTTTACTATAGATGGTGTCAGAAAATCCTTGCAGGAGTCACCCTGACCTGGACCTTACAATGCACGGCTTCTCCCACTTTGTTTTAGCCGTTTGAGATTGCAATCAGCCCTTCACAAGGTTGATCGCGATTTAAACAGTGACTCTCCTAAACACGGTGTCATCCACTTCATTAACTCACTTTGGGACATTTAAGTTGCAAAAGACAGGCTATTAAGGGCGTCAAACTGAAACGAGGTTTCAGTCTCAGATAATAAAGCCACTTTCTTTTGCATCCTAGCTTTACTGAAAGAGAGATTATAGGAAGATGAATCATACACATCTGTAATATCAGATTTTAATAGTGAAAGCCAGTGGGGGGCATTGTTAAATAAAATGTTAGTTGCGTCAGCTCTGCAGCTCTAATCATAAACATTAGTTCTGCCAATACTAAAGCGCATTCAAATTGAAAGGCCACAAACCCCAATATCAATTTCATTTTGACAGATATTGCTTATGTTCATATATTTTTCTGTAGTGTCCATTTTTTACTTTGTTCCTGCATGTTTCTTATTCGAAATTCAATTGTTGAGGGGTGGAGTGGGGGGAGAGGGGGATTGATAACGTAACAAGAATCGGAATTGCTGCATGAACAGTGTTCGCACCCTTCAGAATAAGAGCATATTTAAAATGCCTAACTGAAGAATTGTTAACAGTTGATATACAAAACTTCGATGAAGATATTGAAGTTTATTCAACTGAAAATTTACAAAACACCCCAGTAAATTAGTGCCTTATAGTTTATCAGGAAAAAACTAAATTGGAGGAGCTAAGTGTCCTAAAAACTGTCAAAGTTAGCAAAAGCGCCAAGTGAAAAATTAGCTCTGCTGTTAGCACTCTAGCGAAAGTGTGCCCCCCACTGGTGAAAGTAAATTGCTCTAAGATGAAAGATAACATAGCCTTGAAAATGTATTCATACCCCTAACCTAAGTCACCTAATTAGTAAGTGGACTCCATATTTGAGTAATTTAATCTTAATATAACTTCAGCTGTTTCACAAATTCAAAAGAGTTTTGCAGTTCCCAAGTAATACAAAAGAGTGACACTAACTTCTGTTGAGAACATTAGTGAACAAACAGCTACAGACATTAAGCTGAAGAGCACGTTGTGGAGAAGTTTAACAAAAGGTTGGACTATGACGCACTATTTCCAGCTTTGAACAACTCAGAGCTCCATGCAATCCTTTATCAACTACAGTCTAACTCACCAATCTGGCTTGTATGGAAGAGAGGCAGGAAGAAAATAATTGCTTAAGAAACTCATATTAAGTTACACTTGTAGTTTGCTACAAACCCTGTATGAGGCACAGCAAACAAGAAGGTTGGATAAGACTAAAAGTGAACTTTTTGGCAAACCAACCACTGTATGTGGGAACCAAGCACTGAGCCTGAAAACCTGATACATTTTTCAACAGCAACATAGTAGGTGGTCAGAAGTGATGGGGAGATGGATGTAATTAAATAAAGGGCATAGAAACAAATTAGATGCTTCAAAAGACTTATGGCCGGGGCAGAGGCCCAGCATGCTAATGAGACTAAGAGTAAATAAAGCTTATTCCTATTCATTAATAGCCCAGTCACACCTAATTCTAATTGGAAATTTGCAGTAAGACTTTGAGCTAATTTGCAAAGAAAAACTGGCAAAAATTCTGAGTCTAAATGTGCAAAACTAATGGAAACACCCCAAAAGATCTGCTGCTGGACCAGCAGCCAAGGATAGTTCTAGAAACCAAGGCAAATGAATAAAAATTCATACAACAAAAGATCTTTTTTAAACCTTCCTTCCTTTTCACAATTCTGTTACCAACATTTCAATACAACAGACATTCCTGTTGTAATTGAAGAATTTATTTAACTATATTCCTAATTCACAAATGTAATCTTTCTCAGAACAGAGTTTTAAACAAGGTAATAAAAATAAGGTCATCCAAAAATTTACCAGCGTAGTTCAAAACAAAGGCGAATTTCACCCTCCAGTGACATAACGGCATCAAACTCAAACCCAAATCCTCTTCAGTCCACCTGTTGGAGTTGTAAAGATTTGTAGCTGTCTGTTTGAAGGAGCCACACACACTGAGGATCTGATTATCAACCCGCTGCCCTTGCCATGAGGCTGTCGAACGACTACTAAATCTTAGCTGATAAACAAACGTCCTCTTCCCTCACTCAAAACTTTGGATTCTCAGTGGTAAGTGATAATTTCGGCTGCGTCGCTCACTTTGATTGATGGGTTCTTGCGCTTATGCGGCCCCCACTGCACGCAGGAGATGTTTCTCATAAAAGATGAAGCAGCAAACTGCATGCGAATTCCAAATGAAATTGTAGGGACTAAATTGTCGGCATTCTAGAGGAGCAGAGGGGGTTAAGCATGAGCCTCCAAAGCTCTGCCGGTACCTATAGTGTTTTATTCCGACAGTGACACTTAATTTCAGAAACTGTAATAAAAATGGAACGTGTTGGAACAAGACATGACTACCAACCCTCAGAGGCCTGGGCCAGAATGATAACAGTTGGACTTTTGCTATAATACTATGAGAAATAAATATACGGGAGCAAAAAAAAAACTTTTTATAAGCCAATCTAATTGTAAAGGGCAATAAAATCTTTAAATATTCCAGCATAGAGGACAATAAAAATTTTATACTATTTAAAACAAACTGAAATTGAAATAAATTCTTCTTTTCACCATCTAGCCTGTTATTATTTTTAGTGTGCAATAAGGGGATTACAACAGGATATTAACTAGTTTATTTAAATTGTCCGTGACTTGAACTATATATTATATAAATATATGATAAAGATTTAGCAAACAGGTTTTTTGGGTAACCTGTCCAATTTTTGTCTTTAACATTCTTTTTATAACATAGAAACTTAAACCACAACATGCATCAGGCAGCTCACAGTTATTGCATGCTCGAACTAGAGCCAGGCTTTTGTGAAAGCAAACATCTCACCTATTTCAGGTCTTGTACTCCTTCAGCATGAGAGGGTTTGTGTTATTTAAATAAATCACTAGAGTGTTTTACCTTTTGTTTGGTTGTATCCTCTTTTCTCCTCTTTTCCATGTTATGCGGGGTTTGGGCGATGCTTTCGGCTTGCATTCCAGGGACACGTCTTTTCCGAGTGTGGCTATGACCCGTATCGGATTGGGGACGAAGACGGGTGGAGACGCTGTGTGGGACAGACAGTCAACTATATTTTTTTTAACTGTTGATTTAATGATGTCAATGCTCACTTCATAAATCAACATGATCATTGAATAAAATAAAATAGATATTATATTAAAAAATAAAAGCTTTTTTTTTTTTTTTTTTTACAAAATCACCAGTGCCACAGTTACTGGGCTGCATACTTTACTTTTTTAGGTCGATCAAAGTTCCAAGGAATTTCTAATTACTAATGTATGACTTCATGTTTTCCTGGGGTATAAATATGACATGACACATAGGCTCATTTTAATTAGCCACTGGTCAGTTCCATATTTATCACGCCACCCTGCACAATCAGCAGGAGGAGACGTGAACATCTATGAGGAAATTTTTCTGCCATAATCCAAGAGCACACATTTTCAGTTTGAAAGCAGGATTTCATGTCTTTTGTTCTCAATACTTTTGCTTATATTTTTATTTTGAAAGCAGGACTTCATATCTTTCTTCTCAAAACTTGCAATAATTGTACTCAGAACCTCTCCTCGCGCTCAGACGTAGTTTCTGACGCGGCGCAAATCTTCACTTGCAAAACTCTCTGCTCCGCTTGGTGGAATTTTTCTGCCATAATCCAAGAGCAAGAATTTTCTGTCTGAAAACAGGGTTTCATGTCTTTTTTCCCCAAAACCTTTAATACTTTTGCTCGTGCTTTCAAAATAAAAATGTAAACAAAAGTATTAACAGTTTTGAGAATAAAAGATGTGAAATCCTGCTTTCAGACTGAAAATGTATGTCTTGGATTATGGCAGAAAAGTTTCCCCATAAACATCTGCATCTTTAGGCCACCAAATCTTTTTTGGAGGTTTTATTGGCACTAGTGCCCTTCATTCACTAGTAGATTCACAAGAAGAAGAGCAGAAAAAAGAAGGGGAGGACATGCAATGAATGACCCAGGACCGGCAATCAAACCTGGGACTGTAAACTCTGTATGGAGTATACCAACCATTACACATAATGTTAAAATACTTTTGTCAGTTTATTAATTCCTTAATGGCTTAGCACCAGAATACATTCACGGCATGTAATGTCAGGTCTTTTGATTCAAGTATACTTTGAATCCCCAGAACCAAACATGGAAAATCAGAATTCAGTTTTTATGCTCCACTAATCTGGAACAAGCCTCCAAAAAACTGCAAAACAGCGAAAACACTGACTTTCCTCTAAATCAAGGCTGAATTCCCACTTCACTGATTCAGAGTTGGTTTTGATTAATAATAATTGGAACATTGATTAGTTCTAGTTTTCATCCCAATGTTTGATGCTAATTATTCTTGATAACTCTGATGATAGCATTTGAGAAAATGTGACGTCTGTTGCTTGTTTGCTGTTCTCAACATAATTAGTTACTGTGTTATGTTTTTATCATGTAAAGCACTTTGAAATGCCTTGTTCCTGAAATATGCTATAAAATAAACTTGACTTGACTGATTATCATAATCAAGCATCAATCTTGTAACTATAAATACAAGTGAAGACATGGGCAAAATTGTAGCCTCAAGCCTGTTAGTATAGATTATTTATGTGAACTTCTACCATTCCAGGACCGGAATACAAACGTCTCTAATTAGCAGCACAATAAAGTTCATATTTGTCAAAAGACAATACAAAACACTGTAAAATGTACCAAAGTGCTATTTAACTGAATTATTTATATTGCTTTTGCAGCAGATATTGTTTGGTGAGACAAAGTGCCAACTTGAAGATGATATAGTTGGATGCTTGTATTTTTTTATTTTTTTTTTACGTATTTTGTTATTGCCATTAATTTAACCAGACTGCCTGAGAGAGCAGTAAGTACAAACAGTAAACAATTATGTAGCTGTTTAGAGAACCATGCACTGGCCATGCACAGGCTCTAGGGCTTTGTCAACAGTGGTTATTCAAATCTTGAATGATGCCTCATAGGTGACGTTATACACAATGACAATTCAATCTCATCTGTAGCTACAGGCCAACCCTTCTCCCTGTAACACTTGTGTCTTTGAGCCCGAGTAGTTGTCTGAGTGGCGGAGGTCCCTGTAGACACAAAAAGGAGCAGAATCCAGAGCAGTTGCTGTGTGTATTTGCTTTAATCAAAGCTGGTGGCACCACCACTCACATGCCTCCATGCTACCACACTCCCAAAAGAGCTGGATCTGGGACAAGATCGCAGACGTGAGGGCAGCCGTTGACCCCGTGCAGCCTCTGGTGATCGCTCATCTGCAGGCTGTTATTAGTCATGTAATCTGTCCTGATAGTGTTCGCTTCTGGACATTGAGACAGAACGCAGGTCACTGGGAAGACGTGCCCATAGGGTAAAGTTATGAAAACATTCATCAACGGCTTCCAAATCTCATCCAACGTGACTGTGACTCCGAGGAGTATCTGGTCGTCGGCTTGGATAAAGCCTTTTAAAAGCCCTACAACTTTTAAATCTTGCAGACAAACACCTTGAATCTTGAATATAAAGCTCACCAAGCAGAGTTGTTCTACACAGACATCCCAGAACGTACACAAAAAACTTTGTCCATTTGCAGTAAGATTTTCAAAATGCCACAGATTCCCCTTCAGAAAAGGGCAAGCCATAAAAGACAGTAAATCAAGTCATCCCTGAGGGAAAAATGAAAGGGGAATGGGTATCACCAGATGTGTCCCAGTATCGAAGATGACAAGGAGAAAATAGTGCATCAGCACAGAACAGTGGACAGCTATTTCAGCACCACTCTTATGTTTTAGCCTGCAGCCTCAAGGCAAAGAATCACTTTTTCTTTGTCTTTTAATGTCTAAAAATTTTCCAAGTCCACACAATGCTGGTTTGGCAGAAAGAGGAAACAATAATGATAGAAAGTTATTTATAGGTAGGCAATTGTCAACAATTGCAGGTAATTAGACAATTATGGCAATCCCTGACAAGGCACTGACTGTCTTGCAGAATCAAGTTAGTTTAAAGAAAGAAAAAAAAAACTTTGGCTGTTTGCAAAGTCGTGCTATGGAAATAACAGAGTTTCATCTATCACTCTTATAAGGTAACACTGCTTTTCCTTGTACAAATACATTTTAGTAAAATAGAACATGTGCTCTGATGAGGCTCATTTGTTATATTTTAAATGACCTTTTGAAAAATTTATCTTTAAGCATGTATGAAATGTTTCACTAAGCTAACATTTCTGTATTTTTAATATTTTGATAAATACATATAAATACATTCTCACACAGAATACATTAAAGTATTCCAATCTAACAAAATATATGCCATGTTTTTATTAGTTTTATGTGGAGTACTATCATAAATAACAGAAATAAAGGCTTGGAAACAGTCCGTTTGTAACTGATATGTGTTTCACTTAGTGAACTGAATTACTGAAATGAAGGAACTTTTCAATAATATTCTGATACATTGAGATCCCCTTATGTAATTTTGCTACTACCTGTTAAAAGAAAAAATAAATCCCACTTAATACAGCCTGGTGCAGTGCCGTCTATTTCACGAAGAGCATGTGATATATTCCCACACAGTAAGATCTTCGCATCTGAATTCTTTAGCAAACTGTAATCTGCCAGTTTTATGTCATGATACAGTTTTTTGAAGAAAGTTGTGTTTCAGATAATCCTACATGTGCCTCCAAATAACTCTGAGAATTGACATATTAGAAACCCACAAACCCATTGGAATCATCTAGGTTTTGTAAAGTACTAATTTTGAATAAAATAATTATTTTAACAAAGTATTTCTCAATTTTCTGGTATTTAGCAAACAAACAATTTTAGTAATCTAAACTGAGCTAAACACAGAGAGATTAGTGAGAGAAAACAAAGGTTAAGTGTGTTTACTTTCAGTGTATTTAAGCATCTGGTTTCAGGAGTATTTAATGAGGTCTGGCTTGAAAAACACAGATTCCACTGAAAAAGAAGTGATGAAAGTCAAGAAGTGAAAGTTTGTTTTTCTTGGAAGTGGGGATTTTAGTGTGATAGCAAACAGAGCACTGATGAGAGCCTAATGAAGTCATTAAAATCCACCAAACAAACCACTGCCAGTGTTTGGTTCCATTAGCTGAAATCCATACCTACAAGTTACTGGTTTACATCCTCCTCAGAGCAGTGCCAAAATGTTCTAGACCCTCATCAACTTGATGTGCACACACTCCTCAGTGAATACAACCAGGAGAGTCATTAGTTTGTTCATCTGTCCAGTGCCTGGGTTAAATCAGAGGCCATTGATTGGCAGTCACCATATCTCACAGTTCAGCGTTCTCCTCTTGCATTTCAATCTCTTCGCCTACTAGCCCATACCTTAATCAGACATCAATGGTTCAGCCGGTATTAGATTAAGAAATGTGCTCTAAAGGAAAGTGACATTTGTCTAGAAAGTAGTAGCTTGGTCTGCTTTATTAAACATCATTAATAAAGCAGGTGATAAATACCTAAAATCTTCAGCTCTGCATTGGAGTAGATGGCTCCATATTTATTCTCAGCCACACACTGGTACATTCCTGAGTCTGTCTGTTGCACTTTGTTAATGGTCAGTTCCCCGTTCGCTATTTCAACTCGACCCTGAAACGAGGTAAAAGCACAAGGGAAAATCAGGACTTGAATGTGGACATTTTTTACCTCTGCATGAAGTGTGCAATTAACGACGAGGAGGGGTTCTGTGTGTATTAAAAGTACCTGGGATGTCAAGGGCAAACCGTTACGAATCCAGCGATAGGTGGGCCGGGGCCTTCCGATGGCCTTGCACTCCCACTGGAGCTTCTCTCCACTATCCATCTGAGTGTCATTAATCATTCTGACCCACTGAGGGTGGGCTGGAAGATAGAGGAAAAAAAAGAGACATAAAAATGAGTAGTAAATCCTTAAAACATACAAAAGCCACAAGTAGGTTTTTCTGTAATTATAACAGGCAACAAGGAAAACAACTTCCAAAGAAATGTGTTGCAAACTTTTATAATATTTAGATAAAAGTCCAAGCCACACATTTTGTGTTCCAAAAAGGTCTTGGCATTATTAAGGCATAAAACGTAACAACTCTCCAGATCAGTATACGACGCATTTACAGCCTTGCAAAATAGGCCCTAAAATTGATAAAAGATTTTCAAATATTTTTTAAAAATGGAAAAGCATATGAGCTCCCTTAAGATCAATACTTTGAGAAACCATTTATCACAGCTGCAGGTCTCTTGGAGGTATGACACTCTCAACTTGAAACATCAGCAACCTAAAATACAGTGGACCGCCGCCTATTTACGGTTCAGTATTCACAGATCTGTGGATTCCTCTGTGGCCCTTACTGTGGAATTTATGCGCCTGTTTACAGATTTTTTTGTGGAAAATCTGAAATATTTTTTTTTCTTAAATGCAGCCAGAGAAACCGGAATATGTAGCTGCAATGCTACTTTACTCCAACTTTATTGGCAGTTGCAACATCAGCCAACACTGGTACGATTTTTGGTCCGATTTAATAGAGAAAGTTCATCAACATCAGTTTAAATCAGGTAAATCTAGGCCTCACTGCAGTCACAAATCTCCATGAATTTCATTGTGATAATGTCTGCTAGATCAACAATTATTGCTAGGTCATCGCAATTATTACAAATACAAATCTTTACATTGATGCTCCCAATAGAAACTCTATAGTAACAAATTGGTGCCAGAAGTCATCTAATTAGTACATTAAATAAACATTTGGACTGATGCATGTTGAACCAGTAATGCTAGGCAACCGTGTCTGCCTTGCAGAATAAACTGAGCCCATACATCTGAACTAGTTGTTAATAAAGAAGCAACTCAGACAAAAAAAAAAAAAAAAACAAGACTGAGGCTTTTCTGGGACCAGAAGCTGCATTAAACAGAGGGAAGCCTCTCTTACCATCTAACTGCACGACTCTTTAATGAATGTGTGTATCATTGTGTAATTTGCATGCTGAAAATGCCAGGAGGCAATTAGAGCTGGAGAAAATGAACACACAAAATTCTCAACCAAATACACACAAATAGGGTTTTGTCTCTTCTTTATGAGAATAATTTTTTTCTTTCTACTGCAAAACAGCTCTATACGCTCTGCAAACAAGTCAGCTACCTTTCTTGGGACTTCTTTTTTCCAGCCTTTTCTGTGTTTTCAAGACTTCACGCTCCCGCTCAGCACAACATCCTGCATTAAAGTCCCTTAGCTTGCGTTCTAAAAACCACGAAGACGCTGTTTTTTTCTTAATCTAGAAGACTCTTTCTTCTGCTCACCCTTATATTTTGTATAATAACAAAATTATACAACATATAATTGCAGAAGAACATTGTCTTTTTTTGCACTGACATTTTAATAATTAGTTCTTTAGTTTTTTCACTAAAAATTGTACTTTGAAAATTAAGAAACATACGAGTAAAGAAGTACGATTCTCGAACAAAGTGGAGAAAAAAGTAAAACTAATTAATCTCAACAACACAGAGTTTTGGAGGGTTTTAAACATTAACTGTAATATATAAGAAATTTATTGCAATAAATGACAAATGATAGATGTCCACCTCTGCACTCCAGGTATGTTTTAATGAGGGAATAAGACAATAGCATGAAATAAAGCTGAAAAAAATTATTTTAAATAATAATTCTTCCCTCCAAACCCTTTTAATTGGTGGAGCACTTAAAAGACATATATTTTACAACCCTTATTAATGAGCTTTGAGATGTACGTACACATGTTTTGCTTGATTTATTTCAATTTCTGTTGCACAGGAATGTTGAAAAGCATAGATTCAGACAGAGCACAGAATCAAGCAACATCCTTTGCGTATTTCCTCTTCACCTCCTCAGTGTGTGTAGACACCCTGAGTATTGAGTTGTTTCTTCCACGGCCAGCAGACTCTTTTCTTTTCCATGCATATGCCACCTTCAGCAGAATACGTTTGGTGTGCTTTGATTGAATGATTATGGTCAGCAAGGTCTCCCGCACAATCAAAGTTCAAGCTGCCAGGTGACCTGTGTAAATTGCATTTAGTGCAGGGCTGCTACAAATTAGCTCCCTTTTCTCCTTGTGATGTCAACAGAATGGAAGTTGCCAAGAACTGTGGGGCCTTGGAAATGTGTTCTACCAAGGTTGAGGTAGTCCATTATCTTGGTCCTGTGCACAAGGCACAGACAAAGAGAAATGGGAGACATGTACCAGCTTAGATAAGTTTATGATCACAAGTACAGCCAGCAACTCTGCTCCACTATTTGTGCCTCTTATTGTCGAAAGGCTAAAAGCAGCACTTTACTGCATTCCAAAGAAACGGATTCACATTTGAAGCTTCATAATTCAATACCAGAGCATGCAAATATTGACAACAAAATCTCTGGCTATAAATAATTTGTTATTTGAAAGATTTTGTGATCCTTTAATAAGAAAATATATTTGGGAGCCATAAAACTGTGCACATTAAATGTATGAAGCATAAATAAGTCTTTCCATTGTATTTTAGATAATAAAAAAGGCATTTTGTGACACATCTGCAAAAAATATTTCAAACATTTAAATGAGCTGCAAGTTAAAACAACTGTAAAATGAAAGCAGTAAAAATCATACCATATGCTCTTTAAAAACATCAAAAACAATTTTTTTGAAGTCGTTTCAAGCCACACAAAAAAGCATCAGATTATGTTGAGAAGGAGAAAAAAACTAATTGTTTCTTAAATTCTTGTCCCACTTCTTTCTCGGCCTGAACAAAACAGCAAACCAAGCATGTAAGAAATGTCTCTCAGATTTTCTAGGATATACGCAGAACAAAACCCTTTCAGGGTTTATCTTTAGTTTCTTGCCTTGAATTTGAAAAAGCAACAATTACATTATTTAAAAGTTGCTTGGAAGCTGAAAGTAGAGCAATAATCTAGTCATGCTATTCCTGAAATAAATATATCAACAATTGTGATAATGTATGCTTGCTCTTGGATAATGCATGATGGCTCAGCAAAAGCAAAAATGATCTAAACAGACCAACAGGGGATAGTAGCATGGATGCTTGAATAACCAAGCAGTAAGACTGCATGCATACCACATACCCACATTAAAAAGTTTGAATTTTTGCCAGCACAAAAGTGCAAAAAGAAAGCGTAAAAGTAGTGCAGACTTACTGTAGACCAGCAGATGCCCTTTGAAAGCAGTTCCTCCTCTTGTATTCTCAGCCTTGCATTCATAAGTTCCCGAGTCTTCCAGCTGAATATTGGGAATTTCTAGTACGGCCTGGGACTTTCGGAGCCTTGCCTTTTTGGGGAAGATGCCATTTATCTTCCTCCATGTGATTGTTGGCACTGGACTGTAGAAAGAAAATAACTTTTACAGTATGTAATACAATACATTGTAAAAGCAGCATTAGCTTCATCTATGGTCAATAAAAGGTTCGAATGGGAATTTTGCAACTTTCTATTACAAACCATAAGGTTTGCAATAGAATTTCACCATCTATCACTTTAATAATGTGGGTGTTTTGGGAATTTCATACCAAGTTCTGCACACAGAATCTAATCAAGACATTTTCATACACCAAATAAAAGACACATTTTTTTCCCCCTCTCTGTCTGAAGTCAAATCAGACCAAACTTCTCTTGTTTCAGGTCAGTTATATTGATCAAAAATATTTCTATTTGCTAAAGGCTAGAAAGCTTAACAAGAACGTTCTGTAGAGATTTATTTGAAACGTTCGAATTCACATTTGGTCGGTATCAAGGATAATCTGCTTAGTATCAGGGCTAATTGTCTTTTAAACTGTATGACTTACAGTGGTGGGAAGTACTTAAGTACAATTTCTGTGTATCTGTACTTTACTTAAGTAGATTTAATAATGGATACTTTCGACTTTTACTCCACTACATTTTACAGTAAGTATCTGTACTTTCTACTTCACTACATTTCTACAAAACAGTCGCGTTACTCGTTACATCCAAGTCGCATTGCGCTTTTTTTTCCGTTAAAATGTGACGTTCAGGGACTCAACGTGTCCCTGTAAAATCCAAGCAATAACGTGACTTACTAATTGCGTGTGTCTGGTACATACAATGGTATGGCATTGTTCATTAAAATGGTACATTTCTGATGTATTAAAATTAAATACGATAGGTACACTGTCTGAGTATTTGTACTTTAACTTAAGTACATTGAGTACTTTCTCCACCCCTGATGACTTAGGTCAAATGTTTTGGCTTTGCTTCCATAAGTTTCTCTGCAATATTTTATTGGAGTTCTGACCCATTCCTCCTCACAGAACTGGTATAACTGGGTCAGGTTAGTTTGTGTCAGTTGACCTATAAGAGTTTTCCAAAGACATAGCAACATCATCTGGGCTTTCCCTCGTTTTAAAGAAACAGTAACCATTCTATATGTAAACTTCTGATTTGAAAGACATTAATGAATAAATCTCTGCCCTATTCTCTCTGTCACTGTGAAATTTAGCAAACAGACTTAATGGTGGGGGGTGTAATCAGACTGTATATTAAGTTTTCTAGTAGATGAATACAGTTTGGTTTTGAACTATCACTAATTAAAACCTGATTGTTTTATCAGCTGATTTTAGAGAGTTTTCCCATGCTAATTTAGATGCCTGAATGATCTCTGCTGGTACTTAAACCATTTTTTGGTTATAATAAGTCACAATATGTTCAGTTATATGCAGAAGTAGCTGATTGAGTTGCTAACTGAGCTGCTGCTGCAAAGCAAAGTTAGTGTCTGGAATAAAAACTAGCTTAATCCACACACTTCTGTGTTCCGTTTTGTTTTGAAAAGCAAAACAGAACACAGAAGGTGTAGAGATCCTAGTAAAACAGAATCCTTGAAGAAGGAAGTTTAAAACATTTCTTTCCTTGATGGGTGAATGTGACAAGCCCAGGAAACAAAATGGATGAGAAAGGAGTGCTGACATGGACTCAGCAGGAACATCAGGATTGCAGCATAATGTGTTTCATCAGGGAGGGACTGCAGAAGTATCTTCCATACTCCAGCACTCTGAGTTTATATGGGCAGACAGAGACTTCAGACAGAGTGGCAGATGCAAATAGCTTTTCACGCACCCGGCAAACCCACCAACTGAAATGCTTCCATCTGGGAAATTGTGCAGGACAATAAAATCCAGCATGCACAGTGAGGAGAAGCATTTATCCCAGGGCTGTGCTCTTTATCACTTCCTGCTCTTATACACAATAAACACCAGAAATTGAAAGCACACACATTAGACTGTATTCAAGAGCCAGTGTGGTTAGTCAATCCTGTGGGGGTACAGCAGGCTGGGCGAACAAATCCAGAGAGCAGTGAATTCTAAATTATGTTTCTCACTTTTTAAATTCACTTGACAAAGAAAATTCTTTGCATATCTGTGCACATTTTTATAAAGGATAAACTAGAAATTTCCTAATCAGCATTTCTGTCTTTGACTTGAGTCACAGAAGAATAATGCTGCGTTCCAGTTGTACTCGAAACAGAAAAATCAACTGGACCGCCCTTTGAAGTCGGATTTCCCAGTGGGAAACTGGAAGCAGCGCCGACTACCCTGTTATGACTTGTAAGGCTGACGTCGCCTTTCAATATGGCCGCTCCTCTCATCAGCAGGAGTCTGATTTTTTATTTTACAGGACACATGTAAGTGTGCATCTAAAAATCAATGTTATATGTAGCTTCTCAGACCTAAACTGAGCAAATAAAAAGCGATGTTTGCTTATGGAAAGTAAAGTCGAAAATGATGTTTGTAAACAACGTTTATGGGCGTCGCCATGTTGAAATTCTGACTTCTAAACTACAACGTTATGTGCTCAAACCCAGCTCCATTGTGACTTAAATTCAACGCAGTAAAATTTCCTGCTGCTAGTGCAATCTCAATCCGATGTCTGCCATTTTTTACAGCAGAGTTACAATATAAGTACTATGCCGTGCAGTGAGAGAATAGTTTCATCCTCTCCCCAGTGCAGAAATGTAATCAAGCACCATTGGATGTTTTTAAGATCTGCTTCAACACTTTGATTTTGGTGGACTTTGGATCATTGTTTTTGCTGCACAGGTGAGGTTAAGCTTACAAACTTTTGCCAAAAGATTACCCTTCAGGATTTTTTGTCAGAGAGGAAAATGGTGGTATTTCGACAGCCTCAGACTAAACTAAAAAACTACCACTGCCACAGTTGATATTCTTTTTATGAAATGCTGTTACTTTTACATCGGATCTAACAGGAAACACACCTTGCAAAAAGTTGTGCTATTTTGTCAGTGCACAGAATATTTTAAGTCTTGAGGAACATCGGAATTTTATTTTTATTTTTTGCCAATGTAAGATGACCTCTTTGGTCAGCAGTTGTTTTCACCTTAGAACTCACCTGTGGGGGTTATTTGTGTCCAGCATTATTAAATCTTAAAATCCTACCATTACTGAGGCAAGTAAGGCATGGAGTGTTTTAGATATTGCTTTGTTTTCTCCCGTTTGGGTGAGTTGTTGAAGTGCAAGTAAATTTGGTAGGCTGGCCACTCCTGGGAGAATTCACTTTTCTCTACTTGATAGCTCTTACAGAGGTTTGCTGGCGTTCCAATGCCTTGTAACTCTTTCCAAACTGATGGATGTTTGTGACTATGTCTTTTATTCTTAAATTTCTTCAGATTGGGGCAGGTTATGTTGCTTTGTGAAATCTGTTCGCCTACTTCATGTTGTCAGACAAGATTTATTGAGGCGATTTCTGTTGAAACTGAACCAATAAAATGTGGTTAACATGGGAAACGCAGGAATTTTAATTTGAATAACTTTTTCCTTTAGAAAATTTCTTAAAAATTAAAAATTGTGCAATGATTTGAAAATATAAGTAAAAAAAAATTGGAGGTAAATACATTTTCAAGCACTGTCAATGTCAACCATTGATTGTTTGACCCCCAGCCTAACACCTTTTAAAATCTTTAGTTCAAGGGCACAGACCATACAAATGTGACAAATTTAGTGTTGAAACAATCCACATCCATCTTTTCTTTTCTGGTCAAGAATGTCCATGTAGATTCACATGACAGATGACTTCCACATGTGGAGGAAGAAAGCCTTATAATGTGTGCAGTATCAGTCATCTTATGTATGACAAGTGGATTTGACAGGTCCCTGAAAGATGGAAACATGACACCACACAGAAAACCTTCACCGAATCCATCAATCATTTAGTCTTGATGGAAACGGTTTTTACCCTCTTTGCAAGGACGGTGAATTGCCCTTGGCTGGCATGGCCTTGAATTAGAATTCAGACAAAGTTTTATGTAACAGCAACAATTCACTTTTGGACTGGACTGTTGTAAAACTAGAGTTCTGTATGTCTGACTAAACAAAAGCTGTCTGGTGTAATGAAGATTTAAGCACTATACAGGAATTGGGGATTAAGTACGGACGCAAATTATACTTCCTAATGGACAACCCTGGAGACTTTTGCTCTGACTAAACTCTCAACAAGCGCGAGAACAGAGGAAATCTACAGAGACCTTGAGGGGTTGGAACATAGCGGTGAATCTTTGCGAGTCCATGGCAGGATTTCTCTTTGGAGGCTGAGTAATGAGTGCCGGGACTGTACAAGCTCACGGCCCCTGGGAGCGGCACAGAGAGAAAATGGGCCCACTCATTTTAAAAGCAAGAAACCCTTCATGTCAGTATCCACTAAAGCTGTTGGCAGAAAATCCAAAACTCTGGTCCTTCTGCTCTTTCAAACTGTTCAAGCTAAGTATACATGACACTGGGAAAGGGTTACGCTGAAGAGTATGTAAGGTGTTGGAGTTTTCAATTTAGGTCTGTGCCTATAGGCGGGCTGTGTAGATTACATCTTAATTAGCGTTTCACACAATTGCTTTGCCCTCATCTGGACTTCTTTCATAATAAAAGGTTCAAAATGGAGTCTAATACCAACATATAATTGAGAATTAGATTCTTTCGCACCATTAAAATCTAGATAATACCCTACAATTTAGCCCATTTTCTAAGCTCCAAATGTCCAGGTCCCTTTGAGGAAGTTTAAGCCATCCTGAAATGAGTAAAGTGGTGAAACAAATACACATTTTACCTGTGCGATATCAGCCCAAACAACTACTTTTTAAGCACATTAACCACAGCACAAAGTGTACAAAATGGGTTGCGGTAAGAGCCACTCTCTGATGCTGCTGATAATGTGGTGCTGCATCGCCCAACATAGGACAGCAACTGGAGGAATTTAAGAGCTTGATTCCCACTGGGGTCACTGAAACTAAAAGTATAACAACTACTCCACGGCTATTTGGATAAAAGCACCCGGTACATCCCATGTATCATCCTTTAAGAGGATATGAGTGGGTTGAATGTGTAACTCCTCACATATACAAGGCTTTTTGAACCACAATGAACTTCACACTTCAGTATGTGTTAAAAACGAAGGCGGCCAACAATATTTCACTTTTAAACTCCTTTTAGAAGACAGTGGAGACATAATCTTTCTGTGAATAAGGGTAGTCTGTTTAAAAATCTAATTTATGGATATGAAAATGACATTTACATTTACTAACTACGATTTATCAAGTTAGTAAATGTAAACTTTACATTTACTAAAATGTAAAGTTTTACTTAGGAGGATTATTAACCAAAGTTATTAAACTTTTTATTTCAGACAAATTGCTTTGTGTTATGGTGTGAAAATAATCATCTTATCTTAAATGCATTCAAAACAAAAGAGATGACTATAGATTTCAAGACAACCGTAGTTAGGTCAAACTTTATTTCCATTATGGGAGAAGAAGTGGAGATGGTAGAGGAACAAATAACTTGATGTTAATGGCAGTAGAGAATTGTCTGCACAAAAAATACAAAGAGTGACCTGCAATTTTATATGCACAATTCTACGGCTCCCTTTACCAAGTCTTGACATCCGCGTTAAAGATCGGTTAAAAGGTTTAAAATACATTATTTTGAAGTAGTGGCACCTCACAGGTAGAAGAAAAGCAGAAATAGTTGTGAATTAAAAACTTTCCAAAATCCTTAATAATGCAAAGTCGAATATTTATGTCTGACATTTGGCCATGATAAATTCTGCTACCACACTCAGTTTTGCTCAGTTTCTATCCAACTATTTCAAGATTAAATTTTCAGGCTTTTCCATTTTGAATTTAATACTGTAGCCACGTTCCCATCAGGAAAGAATCCCAAATTATCCCCGTTCTACAGAGTTTCTTCATGATACCAGGAACTTTGAAAGAAAAGCAGCTTTTGGTGCCCTGAGTTCATCAAACTCTCAAATTAAAAGGGAATCGTTTTTGTTCTGCTGTTTTACTTCAATCCTCCTCCCATTCTCTTTGCCCTTGAAAGTGGCCTCCCAAGGCGCAGCCACTGGTAAATATCAAATAGGCAATATCATTAAGGAGCTTTGGCAGTAATAAACAAAGAGCCTTTCATGCCCTAGCAGGGTAGTAGTGCCATCATACATATTGATCAACAGTGGTACAAAACCCATTTTAACTTCATTTTCAGCACTATATAAAGACTGGCATATCTTAATTTGGTGAATTGATGAATCATTCATCTCTGTGTACAAGGGGGACTCAGTTAGATCACTGTCAGACTGAAAGCCATCGCACACAAATTACTTCAATGAGGGAAGCACAAGGCAGGAGCAGAAGCTGTTTGGCTGTTCAGCAGGAAGTCAGAAACCAGTCTTAGCTTAATAAGTAACACTGAGCGATGGGAGATTATAATTCAGTCTGTTTATTTACAAAATAAACTGATAATTAATTGATATTTACTCAGGGTTTTTATTGAAAAAAATGTAAGTAGTTTGTGATCTTTGGTCATATGTGATTTATAGGCTGTTTATACTTAAGATATACACACTGTATCAAAGAAAACTTAATTCAGTTGCTTTGACAAAAGGTTTGTGCTTCTGATCTGTCCAAAAAAACATAAATTGCTGAATACATTTATTTCTTGCTTTCAAAGTACAAAAATGTATTCACTTGCTTATTCATATGTTCACTTTGAGTCCATTTACAGGGTCATCAAAGTGTAGCATACATTTATACACTGTTCTCTTTACTCGGACGTCTAAACAAAATAAGAGTTTATATGTGCGTAATTTAATCTTATTTTCAACACAACTGTTCTGTGAAAGCTGCAGGGGTCGTTTAAAGAGCATTAGTGAACAAACAGCTTCATGAACATTAAGGGATGTAAAGAGTATGTGGAAAAGCATATTTTATTTAATTTGTTCAAAAATGGAAAAAGTTTGGTGCAAATGCAAATCCACCAAAATATGACTGTCCTTCTGAACAGACAATCCAGGCAAGAAGATGATTAACCAGAGCAGCATTGAAGAGGTGCATGGTAGGTCTGGAGGACATGCCAGGATTCAGAACAGTCAACATAACAACTATTAATTCTTATTCTGACCTTCATGGAACCCTAAAGAAGTTTAAGGTTTACCAAAGTTAACCGGCAAAGATGTGGAAGGAGTAACTCTTGTCAGATGAAAACAAATATCATTTTGTTGGCCTACATGCAAAACGTACCATGTGGCAGAAAACCCTGATTACACCATGCAAAACACTTTAGACTGGGGTGGGATTCCATCTCAGCAGAACAACAACAAACATACACTCAGCGCTGCATTGGAGTAGTTTACATCAACGTGTATTCATGTATTAGACTGGTTCAGTCAACATCCAGAATTATGCAAAGATATAACAACTTTGCAAGAAAGAGGACAACAAAACTGTTTCTCCCTGTTCCTAATTTATTTAAGCATTTTTTTTGTGATCCTGGAATAGTTTTCTTGGTTGCACAAGCCCACGGTTTCATACAATACAATGATGTGTGAAAAAAAAATTATGACAATTGGTTGGAACATATGGAACCTTGTCTCTACCCCTGTCAGATAACCACTGACACAATTATGTTATCACTTGAGATAATTACTGACATGTGAGGCGGACATTTTCTGAGAAATGCACCGAGATTAGGGCTCCCTATACTTTAAGTGTGTGTTTGAACCATATAAGACGTACGAGTGTGCATGTCTCTGATAAGCAGGATGGGTTCTCTTAAAACAGAACCCAGATATAATTCACACTATTTTATGACATTTTTTCTACCCTAACAGTTAATTATCATTATTTAAAGCTTTTTGAGTTCTATATATAATCTGGTAAAGTTTGAGCTATTTTGCAAAGACAACTGGACAAAAGTTTGATCCTTTTTTTATTGGTACGTCTCTAGTAGTCTGATGTCTGTAAGTCTGTTTTTATTCAAATACTGAAGGAGTTTTCACACTTGGTAGAGGAGTTGGTTTGAATGGGAAACAAAATGGCCACATTTGTCACCTTTTCTGTTGGTGTGGTTCGCTTTCACACTGTATTGTGTCAAATGAACCAAACCTGTGAAAAACCTGATTGTTTCTTTTGTGTTTGTTAAAAGACCGTGAACCATTTCTCCCGCTAGTGCTAAACTTGTACATTTGATTTGATTGTATTTACCCAGAATGCCCAGCGCTGTAGCGCTTTTATATATGCATTTGAACCACACCAGAATTGACTTCATCCGAACTGAGAGGCTTTTAGGAGGATCAGAGTTCGCTTCTTGATCCGCAACAGAGTTCGATTGCATATTCACAATTCCCTAAATGAACCAGACTTTCTAGGTAGAAAAATTAGAGTTTGATTAAAGCTGACAGGGCTGGTGTGAATGCACCGTAAGTGTTACATTAGGCTGTATAAAATGTCCTTTCTATATTGACTGAGAAAAAAAAATTTAACCATGTTCTGTGTTATTTTTATCCCAATAAAAAGTTGTTATAGATCAAATGTTTGTGGTTGTAATGGGAATTGATTTGAAAATGTTACCACATCATGTGTGTATTCTATACATCACAACAGTTTTTTAAGACAACAGTGACAAATTAATAATGTTTTGATATAAAAAGGTAAATAAATAGTAAATCCCTCAGGAACTCCCCCCTAGCGAGAGTGGATTTATTCTCAAAGTATAAAAAGAGTCTTCTCTTCTCTGACAGATGGCTTTTATCAATTTTTTTTTTTTTCCAAAACCCACATAACATTGGCTTTCTTTACAACAGACCCCGAAAGCAACCAGGAAACATGGATACATTAGGGCTCTCAATTATAAGAACACACGGATCCCCAGGGCTGAATTCCCCATTCAGGCCCCCCGCCACCCTCCTATTGCACTAACATGCCATCTAACAGCAGAGCCATGATGCTGCACTTCTCAACACTCACTTAACATATTGCCTGCAGTCAAGATATGCCTCCGTTCCCTTTCAGATAATGGAATAATGAAATTTAAAAAAAGAGGAGAGCAGAAGAACACAGGGCAGCGCTATCTAAAGGATCTCCCAGCTCTAGTGATGAGAGGCTGCAGTTCACTCATCTTGGTGATTAATAAACAATTATCTATCTTTGTGCACTTTGTCTGCGCTTACTTACTTCCCCAGAGCAAAGCACTCCAGCCTGACAGTCACTCCTTTGGCAGCCAGTACAGATGTGGGGAAGTGCACTTCAATTTTGGGCTCGTATTCACCCATGACACCTAGAAAAGGTTAAGAAAGAAGAATTGGAGACATTAGAACCCAGCAGATACAGCTACAGGCATCATCTTTTCTTCCATTTTCAGATATTCTCTTCCCTTCTTCACTGTTTGCTATGAAGAAATGGACAAGCATTGTTTAGCAGTGACAGGGGATTTCAATCATAACATATTTAAGCAGTAGTTATGAAACAAACACAGATTTAAAGGCAGCTGGAACTCAAATCTTACTGAAAACATCTTAAGAATACAACTTTTAGTTACAAAATGTTCAAGCATAAGCAAAATTACATGTTTATAGTAAATTATGTCATCTTAATGTACTTGTTGGCAAAACAAACAGGTACAATTTATGTAAAATAACCAAACTTCAACCCAGCAACATAAAGTGCCGATTTAATGTCATTTAGTCAATTTCAATCTTAGTTTTACAGCTGTGCCAGGTTAAGATATAAATTAAAAGTGAAGTTATTTTACTCACTCATTGCAATTATTGAAACTCATAGATTAATTACATTTATTTAAGCAGTTTTTGTCCCTAAGCTACCAAATTACATCAATGTGAAAAATGTTTAAATATGATTTAATTTCAAGAAGTACAGAGACAACTATTTATTAATAATTTAACAGTTTGCTAATGGATAGTTTTATCAATACATTCTACTAAAACTGGTTCTTTGAGGACAATATTGATCATGATATTGATATGAAAATAAATTTGGCACCTCTGCTCTGAAGGTTCAATTGTTTAAGAAGTTTTTTTCTACCACAGTTTTTCCATCCACAGAATTTTTCACACAGCTCTCTGTAAATAGCAAGCTTCTTTAGCAACTCTCCCTTTGTGGCTATTCAAATAAGCTGCCATAGTTATGGTTATGACCACCATACTGAAAAGTATTTATTGTTAAAATAAATACTTCAATTGATCGAATGCAATACTTCAATTTTCTAAGCAGTTTAATTTTGGGTTTCAATTAGCTGTGAGCCACAATCATCAAAATTTAAATGTTAAAATGTCATTGTGGATAATATCTCTAAAATAATCCATATAAAATAGGAGGCGATAATATTGAGCTGTTGACTTTGCTGAAATCCTTCTTGCAAAACCAGCTGGTGGTGACAATTTTAATTATTTAAAAATGTTGGAATCATGGAGAAAGAGAGCAGGTGCCAGGCAGCATATTACAGAATGTGCTGCAAATGGAATGGCAGAAAAACCTGAAATCTGTCAAGACAAAAAAAAGAAAAAAAAAATCTTACAAAAAGCCCCCAAAAAAGACAAAGGAGGATGATGTACCAGCAAATATTCTCCAGTGACAACAGGGAACAGAACAGTGCTCCATTGTCCTCCAAAATTAGTAATCCACTCCACAATTCGCAAACACATTGTGAAGGACAAAAGTGATAGTGTGTTATCAGTCCTGCTAAGTGCTGCGATGCCTAACACCTTCACTCTAAGTCATAGCTAGAGGACACACTTGTTTGTTCATCTGTATGTTAAGCCGACCATCTATTTCCATTTACCGGGATGATGTGTCAGATGGCATTGAGTAAATGCAGAGTAACAAAGGCAAACACTGTCATCTGGGATCTAATTACTATTATCATTTTTACTAAATGGGAGTTTACAATATGAATATTACATGAGAATTTCTCTTTTCTTTGCCCAAAAAGTGTGAATCTCAACAAAACCAGTCCACATGTGAACCACTGGTGACGCCACTTCCTGCAGGAATACGTTTCAAAACATATCATGACACTGCAGGGAGTGCTGCTTCACATGCATTAAGGAGTATATGATCAGTAAGACAAATGACTGACATGACATTTCAGAAACCATAATTACAATTTTTACGCGCATGTGACATTTTTTATGTAATAAAATGAATTCAGCAGAGGAACAGAGTTATTGAATTGTGGCTCGATATGTATGGAAAAAAGAGTTTTATGATATTTGTCTCAAAGAACTTTTCAATTTCAATCTCATTCCCAACATTTATGGCTCCAAAGCAGCCCTTCACATATAATGAATTTGCAATATTTCACCAGCTCTGGTTATAGTATATTCAATATCATATTCAGTCTCAGCGGTTGGCCTTGATAGAACTGTAAAAAACAAAGTTTAAAGTGGTTGCCCTAAAACATTCTCGGCCCGCCTCTTGCAGCATGGCCATAAATTTGGTTTCTGTTTCATTTATTAATCATAGGAAAATTATATTTTTTCTGTTACGCTATAGTTTTCCTCAAACCAATTTAAAAGTAATAAGACTGAGCCCTCAAGATGATAAAAATGAAAAAAGTTTCTTCTGTGGTTAGATGACCCTAAAGTAGAAGTTTGAAATATAGATAAGGATGAAAAACACTAAAGATAAAGACATTGTGCATTTACAGTACACTAATTTAAGTAATTAATTTGATTTAATGTCAATATCTTTTACAGCTAGACTGCTGTATGTAGTATTTCATTCAAAACAAGGTTCTAAACTGGACCTGCATCAGTTGCATAACTGTGGTAAAAACAAGGACAGCTTGGCAAATTTTCTTTAACTGAATAACTATTTTTCTTTAATATCATAGTTCCATTTTGAATATAGAAAAGAACCACAACCTCATCTCACGAAAAGGAATATTTTTTTGACAAACAGACAAATGAAATTTTGCTGTCATGCTGCTATTTATTAAACAGAGACACAAAAGTCAATTAAGCTAGATTCTTTCAAATTAGTGCTTTTCTAAAAGCTTTCTTAAATATAGTGAAACCGATGGTTTGACTGGCCATCGCTTTGGCCAGTCAAACCAAAGCGATGTTTCAAATAAATAAATAGTGAAACTGAGTTTAAAGTACATCCAGAGAAAATGTTACCTTGTCCTGTGACTCGTTTTGATGGCTGACAGACATAAGCTGTGCAAATCCGAGAATGTTCTTTAAACTGGAGAAGGATAAATGAGCCTTCATGGTTTAATATCAATGTGCTTAAACTATATATGGGTACTGTTTTTGCATGTAAGTAAATCTGTGAATGAGAAACATAGTTATAAAAAAATATCAAATCTCATGTACAATTTAATTAAATGGGTACTGTTCCAAAATATTACAGTTTGGTGTTGTATTTTGACCCAGTAAAAAGATTTGTTCAAATGGATCATTAAAAGCCTCATGATGACTGCTAACCAACTTCTGACTGGCACAGTGTATGGATTAGATATTAGATTGCCTGTGGATTGTCTTTATTCATGGCATAAATCCAGAAACTTTTTTTTTTTTGCAAAAAACTTAGAATGTATCTACGTATTTTGAGGAATGTTGTGGGTGATCCATTACTTATATACATCAGGACCACATCCAGCTCTGAATACCTAAAATCTGTAAATACTTGAGTCGCTCCCTAAAAACTAATAAACGCTTGATTAAATAGTTCAAAAGCCAAATATACCTCAGTGTGCATTAATACACACAGCAGAAGCTGTCTTAGCACTGCAGTAGGAACATTTACACTGTTCCTTATCTTTGCTCATGAGGGTACAGCCAATCAGAGCCAAGAAAAATGAATGGATCATTTGCTTTACAAACGCCAGCCAATGGTATTGCACCTAGATATTTCAGCTTCCCAGGCTACATTTTTTTTTTCCAGATATTTTAGATATCACAAATAGGGGCATTTTCTGCAGAATAGTTTGGAGTCACAGATTCATAAAAACATCTCCAAACAGACTACTCTGCAAATGTTAAATCATAATTAGGCTGTGGAAGGTCCCTTCGCACAATCCATCTTGTCAGGTAGTATTTTCAGGTAGTTTCTGTGTACTTCTTTGAAGGCCTGTCTACAGAAAAAAAAGCATCGAATTCACATGTTTTATAGATTAGCTTTTACAAATTTTATGTTGCGTACCACAAGTGTGGGGGCAAAAAGAAAACTTTACACCGTCTCTTCAAAGCTCCAGGCAGGTGGAATGCAATATGCCTTGACATATTTAGAATTGAAGAATAAAAGCTGGAGAGTCTGCCATCTCCATACAAAGCCTAGTCTGTTGTAACTGGCTAACACTTTGTCCAAATGTAAAATTCACAAGCTGCTCCCATTGGAATCAAATGAATATGCATCTCTAAGTGCCTCAGCAAGTCATCAATCTTTTTAAATAGATTTCCATGAAAGAAACTTTAAAATACCATTAAGGATACACACAAAGCAAGATTCTTCTGCCATTGTTGCTCTAGCTATGAATAGCTGCATATTTATGACATAAAACGTAAAAAGTCTTCAACATCATTTTCAATGCCTCGGAGACTTCAATAATGAATGATTGCACAGAACACAGAAAATGTGCCTGTATGGAGATGACACCGTCCTGAAAACATTACGTTTCTCTGATATTACAGCCAGCACAGAGAGAAAAAAATGTCTTGTAGCAACAACTAGTGCCAAACCAATAACTGTACTATTTATCTGGAAGCAAAATATAACATTAATTCAGGGTCCATTCTAGCACGTGTGCGGTAAATATTCAGGATCAATTTCCATAATCTCTTGTTGCTGTTATCCATTGTTTCAATAAAAATTCAACATGCAAAAAAAAAAAAAAAAAAAAAACGTTTTTAAAGGAAATGCCTCTTTAGAGCAGATGAACATATCTGCAAGAACAGATGCAGTGCCCCATTTCAAAGAAAGATAATACAAAAAGCAAGCAATATCTTAGAATAAACGAAGCATATGCCAACACTTTTGCATGGTGAATCACATAAGAACAGCTCTAAATCTGTGTCGATTTCAACAAAAGACTGTCATCAGAATAGTGGAAGATAGATGTTCAAAGGAAAACAAAACAAAAGATATAAGAATATTTTTGTAGTTTTTTTTAAACCACGTTGAAATATGATATTTATACAAGATATTTCAGCAGTGAAGTATAATAAAAGTTAATCTTTAGTCCTTTTTCCATGGGCGGAGGCGTGTTGCAGCAGCACTATTAATGGCCTCTAGCAGTGGATTATGGTGCCCAGATGCTTGCTTTGATTAAGACACTGAGGGCTGGAGCTGACAATACGCGAATCGCACACAGATTCAGCGTAAAGTGTCTGCCGTGTGATGATCACCAACTTTTACTGAGGCACAGATTGCACAGTCTAATTGGTCAGAGTCCAATGACTGAAGGGGGGTAACAAACAACATGACAACATTTGGGATGATGTGCCAGTGCAATGTGCTGGATTTTACATCCAAATTCACAATTCAGAAGACTGCCAAGCATCACAAGACAGAGACAGCGAAAGTGTCAGACATTCCTGCAGCACAGAAGAGGTAAAGGTGCGGAGATTTGATTGTGTTAATTTGAGAATGCAAAGTTGTGAAAAAAAAAAAAAAGGAACTTAAAGCAACATTTGCTAATAGGCAAAAGCAACAAGAAGATGCTAGATATCAAACAGGTTTATTTAGGAATATTACATTTTCATTAGGTAACTTTTATACATTGATTGTCATAATGTTATAACCGTACAGCATGATACAGACAACCAGTGAAAAAAATTGAGCTCCTCTGATTCGTCCTTACGATCCAACTGCCATTTGCTTCCTTCTGACTGATCAATCAGAAGGAAGGTCTTAGCACTGTCAATCATACTCACATATACACTGCAAATGTGCAACTGGCAGAAAAGCAACATACCATTATAGAAAATGTGTTTATTCTCAGTGATTTATGATAACTAGCTAGCGCATTCACTGTAGGCGTCACTGGGTGGAACTAGCTGTAGCCTATCAGGGAGTACATGGTAAGGTGTGAGCAGCAAGTACCCGAACTTGATTGACAACACTAAGAACCTCCTCCTGGCTCTTATTGGTTGTTTCTGACTGAGCTGTGTATTTTTGAAGATGGTGGGGAGGTGGGAGAGGAGCTTAATTTTTTTCACAGATTATGTGTCTCTTATTACATACTGTCAGGGCAGTTTTAACAAAAATGTAAAAAAAAAAAAAAAATATAT